>WWET01008565.1:5852-25954 GCA_011038615.1 Limnodynastes dumerilii
AGAGAAAAAGAGAAAATAATATATATATATATATATATATATATATATGATGAAGGTCATTACTTATTAACATCACCAATGTTGAATGTTTCAATGTTTTTCTGGGAAGAAATGCCCGGGCAAAAAAAAAAAGGCACTTTTTAAGACAACAAAAACCCAGTAAATTCCTGGTTCTGACCCTTTCACATTTCCACTGAATTTCCCGGGTTTTATTGGCATAATGCGGCAGAACATGCTGATGCTTGTAGTGCTACAAGCGCCAGCATGCCTTGTCATCCTGTGCAACAAAACACAAAGTTATGCCCCTCCTAGCTAATAAGTTATAGGGCCAGCAAATAACATAAAAAAATACTTAACATTTAATGCCCCCCTATAAAATAATAATGACATTGAATACCCCTATATACAATAAAATATTTACATTTAATACCCCAATGATAAAAAATATTTAACGCTAATTATATAAAGCATAACATTAATAAATAAAATAATGGCATAAAAATCTAATATTTAATAGTGGAAATTTGTCCTTCTGCCTTTCTATACAAATTCACAGTTTACAAGCGAAGATCGTGAAATTTTACATACGAGTGTATTAAAACACGGCCCAGGCAGCTAAAAAAATTAGAAATCGAAATTCATTACTGTTAATTTTTCATTAATAAAAAAACACAAATTTTGCTACGTATGTATGCATGTGTGTACATGTTCCAGCATAACTGGAATGCCTTGAGCGATTTACACCAAACTTGGTACACATGAGACTGGGTGTGGCATGGTACCTGCAAAGGTCAAGTGGGCATGGTTTAATAGCCCCACCCATTGATGACACAGCATGACCACACCCTGCGACCTTATAAACAAGTCACCTTAGCCAACCACACCCACTGGTATGGAGGTGATTTGAGTGCGTCTGAGGGTTGGAGAATGGAAATATCCTATCCCAGAAAAAAGAGCGCTATACGCATCTGAGCCAGAGATATATAGTGAAGTGACAGGGGAGTAACAGGGGGGTGGGGGTGACAGGAGGAGTAACAGGAGGAGCGACAGGGAAGTGAAAGGGGAGTGACAGGGGGAGTAGAAGAGGAGTGACAGGAGGAATGACAGGGGGAGTGACAGGGAAGTAGCAGAGGAGTGACAGAAGGAGTGGCATCTAACTCATTGATAAGTTAACTTTAAGTTTTAAACCAAAGCAATGCCAGGCACTTTTGTTAGTGATAAATAAAAAGAAGTACTTACCATCTTGAATTGCATCCTATCTTCCAAGCTTTTAATCTGTGGGGGAGGTCTTTGAAAAACAAAACACCCTATGGCCCGCTGCAACTCATGTCCTGCACGCAGGACATCCAGAAGCTAATGACAGCTCTGCTGTCATTGGGGTATAATTATACCCTTTGGCCAACCTGGGAAATCCTGTTTCCATGGTGACCAAACGTGATGGCATCCATGGTTGTTTGGTAGTTCCTAGTCAGCTGACGGTGATGAAATGACAGGATGTCTCACTTGTAGGCCACGTGGGTTAGGTATGACACCTGGGAGGGAGCCCGTTAGCTAGGACCCAATCTATGGCCGGACACCAGGAAACAGAAAGGAAGCGGCCACCAGCACTGATGATCTGAACAGTTGATGGAGCAAGTAATTTGGATTGTCAAAGGATAGCAATAGATTAATGGTGCTGGCATGGAGCTCGATAAAGACATGGTCAAATTAAATGTGCCGCCTAACAGGTATTACTTTTTAATGTGCTCATAAAAAAAGGAAATACAATATTCAGTGTAGTAAATGACATATCACTCTAGCTTTGGAACATATTTTCCATGGCTCCATCTGAATAAAACTTGCTGATTCTTTGAGGACTGTTTCGTTTTTGCAGCTGACTGGCACTGTTTCTAGTTGTTGATTTGATTTCTGATTGTATCAAATCCGTTGTTTGATTGGAATTGTTGCTTTTTCCTGACACAAAAGTTTTCCAAATGTACAGGAAGAATAATACTGAACAACTGAATTTTTTATTGTATCCTTATTGACAACATAGTCTAGGTAATTCACAAACTTAAAATATAGCACATTTTGTTTTACAGAATATATTTATTTATTTTATTAGTAGAAGGCCCAAGGTCCAAGTTATTGATGCTCTATCTTCTATCTGAACCTTTTTCTTTGAGAATATCTGATGTATAAAAGGTTAGTATGAATGAGACATGCATTAAAGACAGGTACAGTCCACCTGTCTTGTGAGAGACAGCATTTGGATCAGGGCTCGAAGTGAGGGGGTATATGGGGGTATGCCATAACGTTACTTCTCCCACTGATCCAATTGAAAGCTGTAAATCTCCATTCACTTCTATTATTTTTTTATTTTCATACCACCACCTCTAAATGTCCCTACTGCCACTTCTAAATTTCCACTCCGACCACTGATAAGGATCATGGAAGTGTGTGTATAGAAACTAGCAATGGATAATTACAGTATATAACAGATCACCAGAATTAATAAAAATAAAGAGATGCTCTAACATGCCATTAGAGCAGGGAGAATGAACCTACCCTGGCAGTGCTGAGACTAGAAAGAGAATTGCAGATTGACATTTCAAATAGATGAGATTGTCATTTCTGGGGACGCATTATCCAATGTACCTAACCTGCATAGTGATTTGTGCCACTATCAGCTGCTGGAGAGAACATACAATCTAAATGATTATATATTTTATCAGACAGCTGATATGGGGTCTATTCCTAAATAACAAAAGCAGCTCACAATCAACAATGGGGGTATGTTAATTAAGACAATTGCCCTGACCACACCACAAAGTGCTATGGTCAGAGATATCAAGAGAGCAAGGCACATCCTATGGCATCCCTTAACTCACTACCTTATTTATAGCATAATAGAGACCCTATAACAATTTGGACAAAGTTGTGAGACTGTCCCCCAAAACTCGCTAGATTGATGTATTTAGTCTTAGAATGCAAGATTTCACTTAATATTGTAGCCCATTTTCCAAAAATATTAAAGAGAGGCTATTGGTAAAAGCACATGTATTCACACCTGTATAGCCACAACATTTGTTGTCTGCATTATGTGACCCATCTCCATTAATATTATCTGCGATAGGGATGCCCTACCAAACATTTGGGAACTTTGTAATTTGAAATAATGTGCCTTGTGCCCCTCTATAAAGGATCTGGTACAAGTACTTAAAAAGAGAAGCTTACAGGAAGCGCTATCTACAAATGGGGAAATTCTAAAGGGAAACTCTATAAAGGAATGCAATGTTGTAGGTGAAGATTACATCAAATTCAGTGATGTGTACCGAGGAATGATCAAAACATTTGCAGAATATGTAGGAGAATAACGATTTATCAGATTAACGGAAATCAAAAGAATTTACCCAGTAATGGTAACAAAAAGTTAGTGAACACTGTGGGAAGGATTTGGAAAGTCCATTTTACCAGGTTGTTCCAGTCATGTAGCACCAGTGGAGAAAGTTCAGTCCAGGTGCCAGGAGGCAAGATAAATTTTGGTGTTCTCTCCCCAACAGCTGCAGCTTACTCTTAAACCAACCTGTAGAATAGTGATCCCAGACAACCAGGCCAAATTCCACCTCAGGGCAGGGCAGGGTCTCTAATTCTCTTGCGCCATGCCAGGCTGCCTTTATACCTCTTCCCGCCTGCCGCTCTTCACTGATGGCTGATGCTTCCAGGACGTGATGATGTCAGGCCTAACAGTCTGTGTAGTGGAGATGGGAGCACGGAGAGGAGAGTAGAGGAGAGGAGGTCTGTACCTCGCTCTCTGCTCCTAGGATTTGGTGCTTAAGTTCTGCTGGCTCATCCTTCCAAACAATGTGCTGGGTGGATCGCCAGCCCCCAAACCCCCCGTATCTGCCACTGACTGACTGCACAGCCCAGCCAGTGAGGACAGAAGAGTGCCGGCAGCAGGGGACAATGGAGAAGTGCCCACCTCCAAGGAGGCCAGTGCCTCTATTTTCTCTGCCACTGTGTAGCACACATTATGAGACTAACAAGCCCAGAACCCCAAACCTTACATGAACAAGAACGTAAAGTATATTATGCATGGCAGGAGCATCACATACAGACTGTTCAAAAGATGGAACAAGTGTTATTAAAGTAAGTCTTTAGGTGCTGCTATTTCTAGTAACTGATGGTTCCTTAAATGGGTTTACAAGTAGGTCAAAAAGTATTGGTATGGTATTTATCATGGTTTAGTAGTGGAGTATTGCAGAAAAATATATGGTTCTGGGCATAAAATATACTGATGGCATAATAACTTGTAATAAATAGATTTTATTAAGAAGGTAAAGTGTTTAAAAATATGCCCGTTCTTCGTGTACATCTGCATCACAAAGTCAGCCATCTTCCTCTCGTTCTGATGTTCCTGCCTTGAATCCTGAAAGTTCTCTGCCGAAATCTCCTCCTGACCCTACTCTATCGCAAGTTCTTCTGGCCATCTCTGACTCTGAAATTAGAGTTACGGGGAAAATTGGGGAAGTCCAGGTGGATCTCTCCATTATTCGGCAGGAGCTCCAGAAGGTCCGTGATAGGGTTGGAGAGGCTGAACATAGAATTTCTGATCTGGAGGACATTACCATTCCAATGAGGGGACAGCTGGATCAGCTGACCGTGCAGGTTTCAACCTGGAAGGCCAAGATAACCGATCTGGAAGGGAGACTGCGGCGGAGCAATGTACGATTTGTTGGCTTCCCAGAAAAAGTTGAAGGGCAGGATCCAGTTGGCTTTTTAGAAGAACTCCTCATGAAGGAGTTTGGAAAGGAAGCCTTTTCTCCACAATTTGCTATTGAGAGGGCCCACAGAGTGCCCCCGCAGCCTCCTCGGCCCAGTGCTCCTCCGCGCACTTTAATTGCAAAGTTCCTCCACTTCAGGGACCATGATACGCTGTTCCGTCTGTTTCGTTTAAAAGGACCGCTGCGGATGGACAACGCCTCTATATCAGCCTATCCAGATTTCGCAACGGATGTGCAGAAGGACAGAGCTCAGTATTTACCCGTGAAGCGGCGTCTGCGTGAACTTCAGCTGCCGTATGCGGTATTGTTTCCGTCTAGACTGCGGGTACAGGCTGATGGATCGTCCCACTTCTTCGATTCCCCCTCTGATGCCCAGGAATGGCTTGACAGGCGTGGAGCACGGAGACGGAGTCCACCTCCGGGGCCTCCGTAAATTCTAGGGAGGAACACTCCTGTTTGGAACGCTTGCCTGACTGCTTAATAACCATGGGGCTGATTCAGAGATGCGATTGCGAAAAGATCGCAAATATACGCACCTTAGCTAAGATCTTAGCAGGTTCCAGCCCACTGCAAACCCAGACACTCTATTGCAGAATATGGTTCTGGGCATAAAATATACTGATGGCATAATAACTTGTAATAAATAGATTTTATTAAGAAGGTAAAGTGTTTAGTGCAATATCCAGGACCAGATAAAAGATAAGATAATTATACTAATTTCTTTATAATCCATGTACTTTTTAGAGTACAGTTTTGTGTTTATATTTGCAAGGACACTTGTTTAAGAATTTAAAGTCAACAAAGTTTTGACCTGAAAATACATGGTGCACTTGGCAAGCTTGGCTCAATTAAATTCAAAGTTAATGTTAACCGAATAAATTATCAATAAATAAGCAAGGACAATTATATCTAAAACCTGTTGGGTGTTATAGAATTAATATGATTTTTCAGAGAATCTAAAATATGTATTAACCTTCTTTATTAAAATATTTTATTAACCTGCATTTTTAAGCAGGTTAATTAAAGTTTCATTGTTAACGCTCCCATTTTATATAGTAAGGTTCTTGATATTCTAATGCTGGAATTATTGATAGTATGTACAAAGTAGTATTGCAGTTCATGTACTAGATCAACAAATATCTGATTCACATAGCAATACACAAAAAGATAACCTGAAAAGTATTCAGTATTAAAGTGTGTATTATGTGAAATTAGGGTGTAAAAGATGAATTTGCTTTCTTTTATGTTAAGTTATGTATTACACAGTAGTGCTCCTTTTGGGGTTTTTAGATTCCATTCCTGCCCTTTTGTACAGTCTCACCTTAGATTACTCTTTGGTTTTATCTTCCATGTTATATACTTACACAGTTTTTTAAAGACTGGCTCTAGTTGTCGTGTCTTCCTTTTGGGTGGGTACTGGGTGACAGCCTTTTGGGTGGGCAAAGTACTGAGAAAGGGGGATGCAGCCATCATGACTTGGTTTGGTTGCTGCCTTTAGGAGGTCCTGTTTGCCTGGAGCTGGTGCTTATGAGTTGTATTTGACACCATTTTCACAATGTAATAATTTTTTAGGCATTCTGTTAAGAGTAAGGGCAAAAAGTGCAATCATAAAGCTGGGCAAAACCATGCTGAACTGTGAGGGAAGGCAAAGTTAGTTCTATGGGCTCGATGCAATTGACTGCGAAGATGGGAATAAATGTGAATTGCTCCTATTTCCGTCTATTACGGTAAGTAAAATAATTTTCCTTGCATGCAAAATAATTCAAGTTAAATTACACCCCTCATATTTCAAAATGGCTTTGTATATATCTACACTAGCACCTGTTTTGCCATTAAAAAGGTCTAAGTGTAGCTCAGGATCAGCTCCATTGTGTTTATTTGTAGTATTAAGTGGGATTAGTAGTTTAAAGTATTTTTGTTTGCACAGAAAGGACAACATCAACTGTTAGGCATCTTTAGTAACATTCTCCTGTATTTGTCCAGGGGGCCGCAACCTGCCGCTTGCCTGCAGCCAAGTCTATCCCCACCATCAGGGGCTCTGATGAATACCTGGCTTAGGGTTAGACTCCGCGCTTCTGGTCAGGCATGGTCCGTTTCTAGACTGGCTCTGAGCTCGATGAGTGATATAATATAAATTAAATGTATATTTTTGTGCTTTTGCTGTATTTTATTTTATTTCTCTAAAGCCCAAGTGAAAAACTCAAATAATTTAAATAAACAGCAGTGACAATAATGGATTAAATATGGTTGAGAGAGTCAATTGCAATTGACCAATCAGAAAATCCTGATATTTGTTAAAAATCTAAGGGTCCAATAAGTGACCAAAAACTCTCTGTGTCCTTAATATCCTTTAAAGCGATGACAGCAATGAAACATAAAATTCCCCAACAGGCTTATAAACTTTTTCAACTTTTTAACTTTTTGATAGAAAAACAGAAAAAAACTCAGAAATAATTAAATTTAATTAAATGAAAGACCGCATGTACGCAATCTACGTAACAAAATGCTACGTTGATAGTGTAAAATAGATACTACGTAGTAACTAGATTCGGAAAATCAGGCATGTATGTAAAAAATTACGGTGTTGTGAATCCGCCCCATATTGTCTAACATCAAAGGTTTTTGTTATCTTTTCAATACTTATTTTAGGGTTATAAATTGTTAAATTCTCCCTTATTTAAAGGGTTTTAATAGTATATTGTATCTGGTTCCTTCTAATTTATTTATATTTTTATTAAAGAATGATCATACATTTTGTACAATCTAATCCCTCCTGATGTTAATAAAGGAAATAAGAGTTAAATTTTGTAATGTCAAAGATAATGAATTTTATTCATTTTTTGAAAGTTATATCATTATATATATATTTCCTTTTAACTTTCCTTTCCATTTCATGTTTATTTATCTTAATGTCTCCATTTAACATGAGAACATCTTTTATCCCTCGTTTGTGTGAGAGAGTTATCCTTTTTGCTAAGTGAATGGCCATTTATACATTACTCCCTTTAGGGCCCATCTAATCTGAATTCATTAAGTTTATTTTCTTAATTGTAAATAAAAAAAAATATTGTTATTGATTTGTCTAAATATAATGATATTTGTGATGTATGTTTGTTTTTTAATGTTTCTCAGACAACAAAGAATATTCTATCCTGTATTGTATTAGATAGATATAGACTAATAATATTCAGGAGACGTATATAATAATGAAGTACTAGAGAAGGATTTATATGTCAATTTATTGTTACCATATACTATTGTATATTAGTTGTATTATTATACTGTATGTTTTTAGATCTATGTTTATTGATACAACAGGTTCTGTAAATAAGAGACTTCAATCTTTGAATCGGATTGAAGCAGTTTTTTTTAAATATACTTATTTTGAACTATTGGGAACTGACTATAAAAGACTGCTCTAGAAGACCAACCCCCATCGACTTGATAAAGAGCTTTTGTGTTCAAAACACGTCTGCGGTGAATAAGCACTTGAAGGATACGCAGCCCACATAGTGCCCAAAGCACTGCTAGCAAAGACTACGGGCCAGATTTACTAAGGGGCAAGTTATCTCAGTAAAAATTGACAGACATCGCTGTAGTTTGCTTGCAAGTTTGATTTAAAAACTCACCGTATTTACTATGAGGCAAGGGCTAACGTAATGCTGCGTCATGGATTATGTGCCCACTATAATAAAATTGTATTCCCATACTGGCCGATCTAATAATAATACTGCCCAACCGAACCTCATATTATTAATGTAAATAGTACCCGATCCACATAATATTAATATACATAGTGCCCAATCCACATAATATTAATATATTATGCCCCCCCCCCACACACACACACACACACAAAGCTTGCCTTAGAGTCCAGTCTTTGGCAGTCCAGAGATGCTCACCGGCGAGCTCAACAAACACCATTTTAGTAAATCTGGCCCTACATCCCAGGACACTGCGATCAGAGCCGATGGGACGTTTAATCCATCGAGGGCACGGGAGTTGTGTCTCCTACTCAGTTCGGTTTATCTCTTATTATTTTATTGTTTATGATGTTGAATTAAATCAGTTTTAATTATTACATATGTCTCTGTTTTACACTCTTGATGTGTTTGTATCAAAAGCCAAAGATACTAATGCATTACAGAAAAAAAAGGAAAAGCGTTGCCAGTCTGCTAAACCTTTGTAACTTTTGCACATTTGTAAACAAACCTTTCTGCATCATCAGTCTGAATAATAATTGCTATGAGCCTTCACTGTGCTCGGGAGACATTAACCATTGATTTTTTTTTAAAGATATGGCAAAAGAAGTAATTGGCCTCAAATCCACCATACATTGATAAATACATTTGTCATATCAAATGTTCTAAGACTGTCATCAGTGCCTGCGGCTAGTATGAAAGAGCAAAAGCTTGCTGGGGAAATAGTTTAAATGGTGACATTGTAAATATTTTTATTTCTTTTGCTGACACAAATATTCTGAATGTATGTCCTCCATGGTTCATGGACAGTAAGCTACAGGACCAGTGCTTGGTTTATGAGTTCCCTAGACGGTTTGGCTTGTTGCCATCACCCTCTTAGCCAATCAGCTGTCATTGAAAACACAATTTGCAGTGCCTGACACCCCTACATCGGCTTTGTAATACAATGTACTTAGGCTAAGTTCAGTGCACTACGATGTAATCGCACGGAGTACCGCAAGTAGAAAGAGGTGGCATAATGCCGCCTCGGGGAGTGATTAGGTAGAAGGTGTAGGGTGGAGGGATTTAGAGTGGGAGAGAAGAAGCAATGTTCGTGCAGAGGAAACTCAGTTCTGTCCACACCTAACTCACTTGTATCTGTGAATACGGTCCTCAGTTCTGATTCCCAGGTTGCTACAGCTCTTCAGCAGCAAGTATCAGCGGTAGGATACTGCTGATACCTGCTACTGGAGAAATAAGGTGAGTATTGACAGGCCTCGCTCCCAAATGGCTGACACAAATATTCTGAATGTATGTCCTCCATGGTTCATGGACAGTAAGCTACAGGACCAGTGCTTGGTTTCTGAGTTCCCTAGACGGTTTGGCTTGTTGCCATCATCCTCTTAGCCAATCAGCTGTCATTGAAAACACAATTTGCAGTGCCTGACACCCCTACATCGGCTTTGCAATACAATGTACTTAGGCTAATTCAGTGCACTATGATGTAATCGCAAGTAGAAAGAGGTGGCATAATGCCGCCTCGGGGAGTGATTAGGTAGAAGGTGTAGGGTGGAGGGATTTAGAGTGGGAGAGAAGAAGCAATGTTCGTGCAGAGGAAACTCAGTTCTGTCCACACCTAACTCACTTGTATCTGTGAATACGGTCCTCAGTTCTGATTCCCAGGTTGCTACAGCTCTTCAGCAGCAAGTATCAGCGGTAGGATACTGCTGATACCTGCTACTGGAGAAATAAGGTGAGTATTGACAGGCCTTCTCTCTCTCTGTGCCTGGGACAAAAGTCCTGACTGTCCTCATCTGATGGTGGCCCTGCTGGTATGATATTACATATTTCTCTTTCAAAGATATTTTTTTTCCCAAAAATGTTTCAACAACAAGGTTCTTTAAGGAGCGGGTGCAGAAACCAGGCATATATAGGACAATCACAGGTGCTAAAGATAATGGCTTAGCGGTCCAATAGAGAACCTGTCCTCTAGTGAAACTGAGGTAGTGCATGTCAACATCAAACCACAAAACAGTGTCCTGACAATAGAACACCACATTTGTTGAAACGTTCACACAAACGGACTTATTCCTTCAACGATTACCTAAACATAACAATCTCTCATACCATCCTTCTAATTCTCCAAGGCATGAACTGACCCCTTTGAGGTACTTTTTGTGAGACAACAGTTATAAGTAAAAGAGTAACCAACAGTTTTCCTAAGGTAAGTTTTCACAAGAAATCCATATTAACAGACATGGCTATTTACAGCTGATGGAATGACACAACTTCTTCCTGTTCAATCCATCCAACAGAACACCAAGTACAAAACAACACATAGAAAACCTCTGTTTAACACCAATAAAGAAATATTTGAAAAAAGAAAACTCAAAGAAAACAACAGCAGACAGAATGTAAAACAATTCTAACCTTTTAATATGCATTAGCTATCCGGTCCCAAAAATACCCTTATCAGGCCCCCTTGCATGCCTACACTTTTCTAAAATGGTTCCTAAAATAATTGGGTATCAGTGGCCCAAACTATGTACAACCCTAGACCTAGTGCTAATAAGTGTCAACAAACAAAACAAAATGGCTATTGCACAATACAATGGCCTAAAAATCATAATGTTAATTGTCAATTGATGCTGATGCTGCAAATTTCAAGAGCCACACATGTTATCAAATTAATGAGTCATTCATTGTCCAGGAGAAGCTTCATACTTAGCCACAGACCTTATACCTGAATGTGCCCACAGGTCTAATGCCACACAAGGATCAGTACTACACATGAACTGGGGATCTATCACTTCTGGGTCCTCTAAAGCCTCCTTCTGGCATATCTGCTGGTTCCTCAAGAATTACAACAGCTTGAAGTTGAGTTATTCTAATGAGACATCCTCATTTTTTACAGACATTAATCTACTTCTATGTTCAGGAGCAATTACTTGCCCCCTCCACTGTGTTCTTCCTTTATTCTTTTTCTCTGAACCACTGTCTTATATGAGCCAATGCCATAAAGAAAAGTGACCCTACGTAGAGATACAGTAAAAAGGTCCTCATTCAGGTAAGTGTTCTTCAGAGTGTGGTTTTTCCATATTATTACAATTGAACATGCTCAGAATAGACAAAATTATTCTGTTGCATGCTCAAGTGAAGGTTTGGAAGATCACTGAACTGCTCGGTTGTAGAGTGGGAACCTTTGGTTGCAGGGAAAAGCATTACTAAACACCATCACCTCCTCATAGTCACCTAGGGCCTGATTCAGAGGCTGAAAATAAGAACTTAAAGTTACACCTGGGCAAAACCATGTTGATTTCAGGGGGAGTCAAGTTAATGTTATTCTATGCATGCAGGGAGAATGCTTTGCTTTTACTTATTGCACACAGATACCTGATCAGCTTCACTTTTAAACTGCTAATTAGACTTGAGCTGGGAAACATCACCTTTTAACTATAATACTGTTGCAACAAATGAAATTTGACTCCCCTGAAATCATCATGGTTTAGCGCAGGTGAAAATTAAAGTTCTTATTTTCAATCTCTGAATCAGGGCCCTACTGCAGTAGCATTGGGTCTGCAATAACAGACTATTTTAAAGCTATTCCTTAAACAAATGATTTTAAAAAGGGATACCATTATTATATGGAATAGAACACAGAAGCTTTAGCAAAATTAAACTCTTTTACAGGGAATTTAAATTGAACTGTTTTTTTTGCCTACAGCACTAGTAGATGAGTTGAACTGCCTTAGGCATTTTTAAGGCTTCTTTACTCTGATTTTGGCTTCATTTGGCACACAAAAACAGCCACAATAAAGAGAAATGTATAAAAAAATGTTTAATTGAATAATTAGTTTATGAAAGCAGAAAATTGTATTTATTGTCAATGGTATTTTGTATAACATTGCAAATATAATATGTAACACGTTATTACTGTACACTCTCAGTGCAACTGGCCTGTTGCAATTATAGTTATACTTACTAATCAGTATATAATTTTAACAAACACTTCACTCTATGGAGGATGCTTGACAGTTTGTGATTATTAAAGTACTTCTTACTGCTTTGTCTGCCTTGTTAAATCTATCAGCTCAGATAGATTCACGGATCCAAGTATTACTAGCGGTCACATAGAGGATTCATCATTCACGGCACCGGAGAACAATTGACAGACACAGGCTCGTTCAGTCAAAAGACTTGTTCTACTTTATTACAGTTAAGATGGCATTTTTATAGCACTCTGGTCACTAAACTTTTAGGAGGAAACCTAATCTAAATAGCGTTTTATTATTTGCTGAATTATCTATCTTGATTACACGTCACTACTGCAGCTAATAAATATGAAAACACATAACGTAAGACTAAGGCCCATATAGGGTAGGCCGGATATCCTGTTATAAAAAAAAAGATATATCAAACTGTTGTCATAATACAGGTTAATTGAAAACAAAGTCTTACCATCTAGTTCCTAAAGACCTTGACTTTCACAGATATCTAAGACACAAGCTATGCAATTATATTTTAACGAACCCAGCAGCACATCATCCCCCCCATCCTGGGATATAATTCTCTGGAACTTCCAACATACATTCTTTATCTCAAGGTCTTATAAAAACATTCCTTAGAACTGATGGGGACTCTGAAACTGCTTCTAACTAAGCTAATATTAATTGAAGCAATACACAAAATGGATGCCTAAAACAAAATGGATTCTTGAACAACATGGCTGCCACTTTATTCAATTTCATAAACCCCTCTTTTGATTCAATTAATATTCTGTCCCTTCCTAACATAGGTATTTGGCCCCAATACAGACCCTACATTCACATATATAAAGTCTCTTGTATCCCTTATATATTGTAATCTTTTGATTCTTTCACATCTGCTGGTCGAACCAAATGCCCTCTGACCCTAACAAGATTGTCTATATTTCTCTCAGGGGTTTTTGTTGTTTCTGGATAGTTGGTAGTCATGTCCTGCACATTCTCGACAGACCCCATTGGAGCAGGGGTATCCACAGGCTGGACAGAAATGCAAATCAGTGTACGGTTCAGACAATCGGGCAGTTGCAACAAGAATCGAGATTTCATCTTCGGATTTCTTGGAAAAAGAACACTGTCTTAATACACTTTGAAATAATACACATCAAAATCTTAAAGCATATATAATATTAAGATCAGTACAACTACTTTCTCTACAGTCACTAATGTTCCTGTTAACCATCGAATTAAACTCTTAAGCCAATTATTTGAATTTAACCATGAAAACCATCTTTCATTTAACCTTACCCATGGATTTATGGTATGAGTCTTTTTAACAAATTCTTTAATTTTAATAAATCATTTTTTCATCTCAGTGATCTTTTGCATGTGCCTATGTACGTATGAGCTCAGTAAATTATCAGAAGTATAATTACAACAGGTCCTACAACCTGACACATGCCTCCTTCTGAAGCTATCAAATAGTCCAGCACTGATCTGTGCTGTTGCAAAACTTTGTTATGGAACTACATCTTTTTTTGTTACAATGTCTAAATCTAATATAACTCATCTGTTATATATTCAAACAGTTTTATCAACAGTAGGCATAAGGGAACACTGGGGCTGTATTCCTATCCTGACTTGGGCTTGTTCAGGGGGACGAGGATCGTCACTTTGGGGAGACTTAGGCTGAGACAATACCTTCTGATATGTCCCTTTTTTCCACAATGATAACAAAGACCATTTCTTAAACAATATTCTGATCGAGGGTCATTACCAGTGGCTCTTGATTTAAATTTTGCACCCTGTTTCTAGTAGTTACGATTAGCTTATGAATCAGGGGCCATAACGTAAATAACCTTAGAAGCTTTTGGTACTTTATCCTTTTTGTTCAATTCAATGGATTTAAGAACGAGTGACAAACAATCAACTGATCTTTCAGAGAAGATTGCAGTCCACCAAAGAAAGCTTGTATTAAAAGTCTTATTTCTTTGGCTTCATCTGTACCAAAACCTTGGTCTGTGTAATATCTCAAAACCTTGTCATAATAATCAGTCAAAGTCACAGACTGTCCTTTTTCTTGTAATACTTCGGAGGTGGGGGTTGTAAATACTACTTGTTGACAATACCTCTGACCTCTAGTGGTCCTCTGAAGTCCTGACCAATGTGTGCTGATTGGCTCCAGCAGGGGCAGCCAGGGAATTTTCCCCATCGGCTTTAGTAGTATCCTCAATAGCCCTAACACCAGGCCCATGCTCATGGTCCATTACACTGTTAAAATTCACACATTTTGGGTCAATATCTTTTTATTTTTATGTTAAAACTCCTATTGTATTTCCCTTGACAAAAGAGATAAAAAGAGTAAGTCATAGCTTGAAAAACCAAGTGCTAATACTCTGAGCAGCAACTCTTTGTAAAAACAGTTAGCACTTTGTATAACAATCAGCATTATATGAACCCTCTAGTTTAAAGAACAGGAAAACTCAAACTTTACTCTATATAAAATAAGAATTCAACATAGAGACGATCTAATAGAAAGCAATCAGTATTGTGTGCCTGCACAACTAATATGCTCCCAGAGTCATAAAATCACACAACAAAAGACACACTTGTGAGAAAACGGCCAAAACATAATTTCAACGAAATTTAATAATTAGAATTCTTACTTCTCTTGTTTATCAAAACTTCAAATTTCATTGAAATACAACACTAAAACACATACCTTGCATTCTACAAAAAAAGTAAACAAACAAACATAAAACAAACCTAAAGCACCTTATAAAATTTGGCTTTCTCATTTTCATTCTCAAAATCAACATGTAATACTCCTCTTTAAATAACAGAGGAAAGTCTTTTACTATTCTTACATATTCATCATACATTAAACAGAAAGTTTCTCAATAAACAGCAAGCAACAAACAACACATTTCCTCTTTCACAACTAAATCACTTCCCGAAGAAATTGTTTCATCTTTTTCTTAATATCAGTGCATCAATCTCAATAATAATTCTAGAACACACACACAGTACACACTCAATACAATTTTTCACAGACTTTTAATTATCAAATATAAACAAGGAATTAATCTCCAAATCATGACAAAAATGCCTAGCACCACAATCCACATCACAGTATACACCCTGCCTGCTTTATCTTGTGCAAACAACAAGAATCATCATTATTCATAACCAACTTGCATTAGCTATAAGCCCACTGATCTTTCAGAACGAACTGTATACCAACAAAGCAATACCTGCATTTTGTCAAAACCTTAAAATGATGTTCTCTCTAAAAAGATAAAACAAAACAAAAACCGTTTTCCAATAAAGCTTAAATCATAACAGAATAACAATAATTCAACAATGTATTTCAATTGAAAGCAGATATTCTTTTATGCATTTACAAAAAATCCTTTTCTCTGTTCATGGAACTCTTATCTGCACAGTGAAAGAAGGAGGGGCTGTCGGGGGTGTCATGTCTGCAGGCACTCTCACAGAAATAATTTTTAAAACTTAACCTTTCCTTCTCTGTTCCTAGTCATTTCATTCAAAATCTGAGATTCATTGTTCTCTGAAAACAACAAAACTAAACTTTTTTTCTTAACAAAAATACATGTGTTACACCTATTGCCAGGGGCGGCCCTAGGGTTTGCAGGGCCCTAGGGGAGCCCCCCCCCCTGATCCCACCCCCCCTTTTTCTTTTTTTGCACTTGTGCAGTAAACGCCCCGCGCGGGGCCATGGCAGCAAGTACAGTGCTGGCAGGTTCATCATTCTGGCGGTCCTGTACTGGTTGCAGGAGGCCCTGCGCGGGGCCTTCACTTCCTGGAGACTGTGTAATCACATACACAGTGCCTGGACTCATGTGTCCAGGCACTGTGTATGTGTTGCTATGGCAACACAGCGCCGTTCAATGGCGGCACTGTACTTGCTGCTGCGGCCCCACGCGGGGCCTTTACTGCACAAGTGCAAGTCTGGCGGCCAGTGCCGCCAGGCTTGCAAAAAAGAAAAAGAAAATGCAGGAGGTGCCATAGGCGGCCGCCTATACGGCCTATGCCGTGGGCTGCCTCTGCCTATTGCTTTACAATCTATGCAGAAGTCTTACATCTTGTCTGTTTCAACACTTTTGCAAACTGTGCACAATTCCCAATATTACAATAATAATTATTATAAATAATACAAGTGAAAAGGGATTTATTGCTTTTCCATTAAGTCAGTGGGAGAAGTGACGATATGACATACCCCCAGTATATCCCCTCACTTCGAGCCCTGATGAGTCATATAATTAATAATACTGATAACAATATGATCTTCCCTACCCCTCCTCTTCCTGTAAGTTGTCATGCACTGCACAACAACTTAACAAAGATTTCTATATGGTGGTCAGTAAACAATACAACCCCGTAGAGTTATTATGTGGAAATATAGGCTCGGATTCACAACAACGTACATGTTGCACATATGGTCTTAAAATACCGATCGTAGCTATTACGCATGCGTAGTAACTATTTTAAGTAATCTACCGGTTTGTATCTTTTCGGTGTTGTGAATCTGGGCCATACTTTATAACAACATCTCAGTCACACAAGTTTTGGTTCTATCTATCAAAATACGTTATGAAAAATAGAGATTTGAAAAGATGATGGAAATGGAAATTATCAATATAAGTCAGTTCTATCTATCAGCGTACGTTAGGAAGATAGAATTTCGGTGAAACTCAATTCTCTGAGTTTCTGGGTGGCCATCCATATAATTCAGTTTCAGTGGGAATGCAAAACATATTTATACATAAAGTTCTCACACAGCTGTTATCAAAGAATAATTAAAAAATATACCTTTATCAGTCTATGTGAGGCTTCAGTTTAGCGAGGTATGAAGAGTAACGGATCAATTGGAAATTCACCTAGAGCACAAAGACCAAGCAGAAATCTACCCACCTTGGATTTATGTATTTGTATTCAAGGTGGTCTCTGTCAGACGTCTGTGGCCTCCCGTTACTCTGCTAATCTCAGTGTGGAACCTCCAAAAAATGTTAAATCTATCAGCTCAGATAGATTCACGGATCCATGTATTACTAGCGGTCACATAGAGGAATAATCATTCACGGCACCGGAGAACAATTGACAGACACAGGCTCGTTCAGTCAAAAGACTTGTTCTACTTTATTACAGTTAAGATTACATTTTTATAGCACTCTGGTCACTAAACTTTTAGGAGGAAACCTAATCTAAATAGCGTTCTATTATTCGCTGAATTATTTTTCTTGATTACACGTCTCTACTGCAGCTAATAAATATGAAAACAAATAACGTAAGACTAAGGCCCATATAGCGTAGGCCGGATATCCCGTTATTATAAAAAAGATATATCAAACTGTTGTCATAATACAGGTTAATTGAAAACAAAGTCTTACCATCTAGTTCCTAAAGACCTTGACTTTCACAGATATCTAAGACACAAGCTATGCAATTATATTTTAACGAACCCAGCAGCACATCATCCCCCCCATCCTGGGATATAATTCTCAGGAACTTCCAACATACATTCTTTATCTCAAGGTCTTATACAAACACTCCTTAGAACTGAGGGGGACTCTGAAACTGCTTCTAACTAAGCTAATATTAATTGAAGCAATACACAAAATGGATGTCTAAAACAAAATGGATTCTTGTTACAACATGGCTGCCACTTTATTCAATTTTATAGTTTCTAATATGAAAGTTTTTCTCCATTTCTAAAGCACTAACATGTAATAAATTATTATTAGTCACAATGGTCGAAGTGGAAATTTGGAAGTGGCGGTATGGACATTTAGAAATAATACAAGTGAAAAGGGATTTATTGCTTTTCCATTAAGTCAGTGGGAGAAGTGACGATATGACATACCCCCAGTATATCCCCTCACTTCTGATGAGTCATATAATTAATAATACTGATAACAATATGATCTTCACTACCCCTCCTCTTCCTGTAAGTTGTCATGTACTGCACAACAACTTAACAAAGATTTCTTTATGGTGGTCAGTAAACACTACAACCCTATAGAGTTATTAGGGTGGAAATATAGGCCCGGATTCACAACAATGTACATGTTGCACATATGGTCTTAAAATACTGATCGTAGCTACTACGTATGCGTAGTAACTATTTTAAGTAATCTACCGGTTTGTATCTTTTTGGTGTTGTGAATCTGGGCCATACTTTATAACAACATCTCAGTCACACAATACTCAAATGATATGCCCTTAGAATGTCCTGTTATCAGACATCCCAGACATAACTGTGTTCTACAATGCCTTGTTCTAAATACTTTGGCAGACAAGTAGCGCCAAGGACCTTGTAATTATCTATTAAGAGTGGCAGAATTATTACACAGTGTTCATAGCAGTGAGAAGGTTACTGGTTTCCAGACACATGTTTTTAAGAAATGAAAACTACACTTGCTAATAAAAAATGCTATGGGTCCTATATTTGACCTAATAAATCCCTGACAATTTAGAGCTCATATAACTTTTAAATAAATGTTTTGTTAAAACTGCAGCAATCATTCTTATGACGTAGTGGCCACTTTTATTAGATACATTTTTCCTCCTGTGCTTAAATGTAAAAATGTTATGAGCCAATTGTGTGTCAGAAACTCAATGCATAAAAAAAATGTGGTCATGGTCAAATGGTTCATTCACCGACAGAGGAAGAAAAGTGATCGAAATGACTCGAGGGATTGATAAAATAGAGAGAAAATTTAAATACAAAGCAAACTGTTTTTACTTTAACAGTTGGATTCCACTACCTAGGGGACCAGAGAGGCAGGGAAATTCATTTTGTGTCATTTACCGGTCTTAGGATAACTATATTAGAATGGCAAATTCCATGTATTGAAGATTGAACCAGTTCTCAGTGTTTGTGCTCCTTGTGCAGATCACCGTGGAAAAAGACCTTGAAAGAAGGCTACCAATGCATAAGAATCCACGATGGGCAAAGAGGGTTACTGTATGCTACATGTGTCACAAGTGTGGAGAAATCCTGACCTCACCGGTGATATATTTATTAATATAAATAATATTAATAATATTTTTATTTTTATAAAACAGACATAATTTACTGCAGAATTTATTGGTACTTTCTATCTACTTACATTGGGCTGGATCCAGGCTTAAGTAACTGCTTGAAATTAGTTACTCCTGGGCTAAACCATGTTGATTGCAGGGGACATAGACATATCTATAATGGGTGCAGGGTGTGCAGTGCACACGGGCCCCTCAGAACAGGCCACCCTGGGTTGGCAGGGGATGTGGGGCAATTCAGCATCTATTTTTTTCCTCAAAGATCTTCCGGAGGAAAGAAATAGATGCCAAATTAATCCCCCTTCCCCTACTGTGGGACTGTCCCGATTCGTGGGTTGAAAAAGGGACGAGGCTTAACTGCGCTGTAAGCCTCGCCCCTTTTCAGCCCGCAAATCGGGACAGTCCTATCTCAGATAAGGGAAGGGGGGGGCATGTGCAAATCCTGCACAAGAGCCCCCTCACTTCTTAAAACGCCCCTGGCAGAGGAGTCATATTTCATCTGTTGCAAACAGTATTAGAGTTGAGAGTTGATGTTTCCTATCCCAAGTCTAAATAACAGTGTGATAGTAAAGCTGGTCAGTATCTGTGAGCAGTAAGCAATTCAAAGATATATTCCT
>WWET01008566.1:13082-24557 GCA_011038615.1 Limnodynastes dumerilii
TGCAGCGGCCATGTTTGGGGAGTGGTCAGACTCCAAAATGAAACTAAACAGTAGCAAAAGAAATGGCCACAGAGACCTCCTGTGTACACATATAGCAAATGGATAGGGACTCACCTACAGGAGGTGCCTTGACGCTGGGCAGGTGAGCTTAACCCAATATAGCTATATTGTGAACTAAACCTCCTTTTTATTTATGTGCTGACGCATAGTGTTATTTAATGTATGTTTGGAGCGCCGGACCGCTTTTTATCCTTGTATTTACATAGTGGTCACTTTGGTCTTTGGCTGCACACCTATACGCTTGCACATATTTAATTTGTTGGATAGAAGCGCAGCCATTTTTCTTGCTACTCTTGATTATTAAAGGCAGTCTTCTAATCGTCGCCTTGATGAATACGAATGAGGTTGTAGGCACCTCTAAGGTCGATTTTTGTGAAAATCCTGGCTCCACATAATTGATTAAATAAATCGGAGATTAACGGCAAAGGATAGGAATTTTTGATAGTTATGTCGTTGAGAGCACGATAATCTATACATCGCCGTAATGTCCCATTCTTTTTGTCAAAAAAAACAAAAACGGCTCCTATGGGAGACTTAGAGGAATGGATGAACCCCTTGGCAAGGTTCTCTTTTATGTAGTCATCTATGGCTTTGGACTCGGAAAGGGAGAGGGAGGAGAGTCTACCTTTAGGCAGCCTGGAATTTGGTAACAGATCAATGGTGCAGTCGTATGGTCGGTGTGGTGAAGGAGAGTCCGTTGCCTTTTCAGAAAATACATCCACAAGATCGCTGTAGACATTGGGTAAGCCTTCAGAAGCCAAAACTGAGCGGATAGGAAGTTTGATACAAGATTGGGAACATTGTGGACCCCATTGGGAGATCTCACCAGTAGTCCAGTCAATTAAAGGGTTATGTAACTGTAACCATGGATGCCCCAAGATCAGTGGGACAGAGGGAGAAGAAATTAGATAGAATTGTATCAGCTCGGAATGAAGGGCTCCCAGGGATAGTTGCAGTATAGGAGTAAAGTTGATGATGGTGCCACCTGAAATGGAACTGCTGTCCAGAGCACAGATGGAAACTGAGATGTCGAGAGGTATCGGGGGAATGAGCAGGGATTAAGCAAATTCCTGGTCCAAAAGGTTTCCTTCAGCTCCGCTATCTATAAACGCAGTGACCAATTTAGTTTTTCCTAAATAGGAGATACTTGCTGGGACGAGGAGAGAGTTAGACTTAGACACAAGGTGTAGACCTAGATGAACCTCTCTGACATCACCTAGGTCCAGTCTTTTACTGGTTTGTGTGGGCAATTGCGACCCAGATGGCCTTTTAGTCCACAATATAAACAGAGACCCAGAGTTCTTCTTCGTTGCTTCTCTTGATCAGTGAGCCGATAAGCTCCAAGTTGCATTGGAAATTAGTGACTCGTGGGAAGCGACCTTCCTTCTCGCATCTCCGTTCTCTAAGCCTGCAGTCAATTTGGATGGTGAGAGACATCAATTCTTCCAATGATTCAGCAGCTGAGTATTGAACTAATGAGTCCTTGATTTGGTCAGACAGGCCCTAGCAGAATTGACTCTGAAGAGCAGGGTCGTTCCAGTTGCTTATCCGATCCGGGTCATCATAGATTTGGCCCATAAGTTTAAAGAATTCATCCACGGAGTGAAGGGCCACATGATCTGAGGCAAGGCCAAAGGCCAAGGTCTGTGGGTCTCCTTGAAATAGCGAGATCACTATTCCCACTTTTTGGGGGTTGGTTCCGGAGGACAAGGGTCTCAATTTGAAATAAAGTTTGCAGTTCTCCCTAAATCTTAGAAAATCCCTGCGGTCTCCAGTGAATTGATCTGGCAAGTTCAGCTTGGGTTCCCGAGCGTCTCTGGCTGGTACATGTGGCTGTGTTCTTGAATCGTGAGTCGGTTGGAGAGTTTTTGAATGATCTGTGATAAGGCCTGGATCTGATTTGCCAGAACTTGGGCCAGGCTTTGTTGCTCTGGATTCATTGTGGTGACTGTACATCTTCCCCTAAACACTGGCGGATTATAATGTTATGATCCTGAACCCCCGGGGCGCGGAGTCTAACCCCAATCTGGTTTTGCCAGAGCCCCTGATGGTTGGGATGGACTTGGCCGCAGAAAGTGGCAGGTCGCGGTCCCCAGGAGACAGTCACATACTAGGGTGAGGTAATAGAAGAAGTCAACACAGAGAAACAAGGAGTAATAGAACTGTAAAAGCACCACAAAGAAAACTAAATGGACCACACTTTGTACTGAGGAATACTAAGATTAACTAGGAAGTAGAAAGCACTAAAATACAAATGAGAGGCCTGCACTATGTGCTAGGGTAACAGATATGTGCTATGCACTACAAGACGAGTAAGTGGCCTATTACAATGTGCAAGAGAAAGCAAGGTTTGCAGAAGTGTGTTATACACAAATATACAATGAGTAGCCTACACCAAGTGCAGGAGAAAGCTAGACATACATATATGTGCTATGCACAAGCATACAATGGTGGCCTGCACTATGTGCTGGAAAATGTTAGGAGTAATAGTTATGTGCTATGCACAAATATACAAAGGTGACCTGCACTATGTGCTGAAATATGCTGGGAGTAACAGTTATGTGCTATGCACAAATATACAAAGGGTACCTGCACTATGTGCTGGAAAATGCTAGGAGTAACAGTTATGTGGTATGCACAAATATATAAAGGGTACCTGCACTATGTGCTGGAAAACGCTAAGAGTAATGGAGGGACTCCAACAGAAGACAATAGGAAGCTAGGAAGGCAGACATCTAGGAACAAAAGCAAAGAGCAACGTTATCCAAACTGTAGTCAAGAAGAAGAGGTAGCATATGCTGTATAATCTGCACCAAGGGACGGGCAGGAGAGGAGGAAATAGCGCGCTGGGGCCAATCTGCAGCCAGGAAGCGGACCAGCCCCTCACGTTCGTACGCCCCGATGCTGCAACGGCGTTGCTAGGCAGTGCATCAGGACGCCAGCAGGAGAGGAGGGTGGCGACGTTCAGGGACACGGCGGGTGATAGGAACCAGAGGTTCCTGCAAAGGTCTCCATTAGAGCATGTGTGCTTGTGTCTGAGATTAGGCATCTGCTGAGATTAGGCATCTGCATCATTACCTCTCTGGTGCATGGGCGTCGCCATCTTGCCTCCTGTCACACCTGCGCACACATGATTCCTCCAGCCACTCTGTGCACAGTCTATGCTGTGCCCAGATCAACTTGGTCTTCTAGGAACCACTCGTTCATTCTAGGTGCCTGGCTGTCCTTTTATTGCCTCCTGATTCTGTCTGCTGATCCTGGTGCTCCTGCAATCTGGTAATCCTGACCTGCCTGCCTTGCATCGTGGCACCACTAGTCCCAGCAGTGCCTGGATCTCTGCTCCTGCAATCTGGTAACCCTGAACTGTCTGTACATTCAAGTCAAGTCTGCCTTGTATCTGGTTCAAGTCACTGTTGCTATACAGTTTTCCTGCCTATTGCATTCAAGTCAACTCTGCCTTGTATCTGGTTTGAGTCCCTGTTGCTATACAGTTTTCCTGCCTATTGCATTCAAGTCAAGTCTGCCTTGTATCTGGTTCAAGTCCCTGTTGCTATACAGTTTTTCTGCCTATTGCATTCAAGTCACTGTGTCTGCCTAGCATCTGGTTCAAGTCACTTGCTATACAGTTTAGCCTACTGTTGCTACCTAGTCAAGCCTGCCTAGCATCAAGCTCAAGTCGCTGTTACTACCCAGTAAAGACTGCCTAGCATCAAGCTCAAGTCGCTGTTACTACCCAGTAAAGCCTGCCTAGCATCAAGCTCAAGTCACTGTTGCTATACAGTTTAGCCTGCCTAGCATCAAGCTCAAGTAACTGTTGCTATACAGTTTAGCCTGCCTAGCATCAAGCTCAAGTCACTGTTGCTATACAGTTTAGCCTGCCTAGCATCAAGCTCAAGTCACTGTTGCTATACAGTTTAGCCTGCCTAGCATCAAGCTCAAGTCACTGTTGCTATACAGTTTAGCCTGCCTAGCATCAAGCTCAAGTCACTGTTGCTATACAGTTTAGCCTGCCTAGCATCAAGCTCAAGTCACTGTTGCTATACAGTTTAGCCTGCCTAGCATCAAGCTCAAGTCACTGTTGCTATACAGTTTAGCCTGCCTAGCATCAAGCTCAAGTCACTGTTGCTATACAGTTTAGAAGCCTGCCTAGCATCAAGCTCAAGTCACTGTTGCTACCCAGTCAAGCCTGCCTAGCATCAAGCTTAGCCTACTGTTGCTACCCAGTCAAGCCTGCCTAGCATCAAGCTCAAGCATTCTGGTGCTATACAGTTTAGCCTTCCGTTGCTACCCAATCCTGCCTGATCCATTGCCTGGTCCTGCCGTCCTGGTCTCAAGTCCTGGTCCTGCCGTCCCGGTTCCGCTGTCCTGGGTCCTTTTCTGGTTCCAGTTACTGTGGTCCTCGCAGTCCAGTCCAGTAGCCTTGCGATCCAGCTATCCTGAACTTTGCACTCAAGTCCGGCCACCAATCTGCTACTCTCTGGACATTCACCCTCACTCTTTTCCACTACCATTTACGCTGTCTTGTACAACCATCCTTATTAAAAATCACTAATTCTACTTCACTCCTGCTCGTCTGTTAATTCCCTGGAAACCCGTGACAGGTCCCACCATTCCTCGCAGTTTGTGACACTAAGACAATGGGATTATTCCACTCGCTACTTGATTCCTCTATAACCCCTAGGTGAAGCATCTCTTCTACCTCTTGCTTTACCAGTGCCCGTTTTGCCTCGGGTATGCGATATGGCCTCTGTTTAATGACCACCTCGGGTTGAGTCACAATATCATGTTGAATGATCTGTGTCTTTCCTGGAATATCATAAAGCACATCTTGGAACCTTGCTACTAAATTCACAGCTTCCTGTTTCTGCCCAGGACTAAGTGTGAATTCAATGGGTACTTAGCATTCTGGAACCTTTTTTGCAACTAAAGAGGGCTGACTGGCGCTTTCCTTCCAAGGTTTTAACAGGTTCACATGGTAGATTTGTGCCTCCTTCCTTCTACCCAACTGTCGAACCTTGTAATTGACTGGTCCCACTTCCTCTATGATCTCGTAAGGGCCCCGCCATTGAGCGTACATCTTACTTTCTATAGTGGGCACAAGCACTAACACCTTGTCTCCCGGTATAAAGGACAGATTAACTGCGATGATGTCATAACTTTGTTTCTGACGTTGCTGAGCCCTTTCTATATGTTCTTTCAGGAGTGGCACAATTTGCCTAAGACGGCAATACAATTGGGACACAAACTGAAGGATATTAGGATCCTGACAGGGTTGTTGTTCCCATCCTTCCTTCAACAAGTCCAGAATCTATCTGGGTTGCCTCCCATAGAGGAGTTCAAATGGACTAAACCCTGTAGAAGATTGGGGTACCTCTCTGACCGTGAACATCAAATAGGGTAAAAGCAAATCCCAGTCTCACTTTTCTTGAGACACTGCCCTCTTTATCATTTGTTTGGGTTTGATTAAACCTTTCTTCCAGACCATCTGTTTGTGGGTGGTACACCGAAGTGGTAATTCTGTCTACCTTTAAAAACCGGCATAAATCTTTCATCAGTTTAGAAGCAAATGGGGTATCTTGGTTGGTTAGGAACTCCTTTGGTATTTCTAGACGAGTATATAGAAGTAGCAGCTCTCTGGCAATAGTGCCAGATTTCATATTACGTAGGGGTATAGCCTCCGGGTATCTGGTGGCATAGTCCACTACCACTAGTATGTATTGGTGCCCTCAAGCAGATGTCCACTACCACTAGTATGTATTGGTGCCCTCGAGCAGATTTCTCCACTGGCCCTATCAGATCCATAAAAATGTGTTCAAAAGGCACGGAAATAATAGGGAGGGGTACCAGTAGAGCCTTAAATTCTTCTTCTGGCACACTGGACATTCCTGACAATACCTCTTGACTGAGGCATAGATGCCTGGCCAAAAGAACCCCAACTGTATACGTTGGATTGTTTTCTTCTCCCCTAAATGGCCTCCCGACAAATGCGCATGTGTGGCTTCTAACACCAACCGCTCAAGTTTTCGGGGAACTAACAATTGTTCTACTCTTTTCCCCTGGAAAGTAGTAACACGATATAGCAAATAAATTTTCAACATAAAATATGGCACACCCTCAGATGGTAACGCAGCAATTACTCTATTAACCACTTTTACAGTCTCAAAGGCCTGTGCCAGATTGCTGTCGTTGCTTGGTCTCGTCCAAAGTCCTGCAATGATACTTTCTCACCTATAGGGTTCCATTGAACCTCAGAGTCAGTTTACCGGGATAGTTCTGGAGCTGCAGTAGTTCTCCCGGATGCCAAACTTCGGTAGTCTGTGGCCCGTGACATGCCTCATCAGCTGACTGTCTGTCAGTGTTATGCCATGTAACCAGTTCCTGCAGCAATGGAAGGTCACGACCCAAGATTAGTGAATAAGGAGGTTGAGAGGTCACTGCAGCCACCACCTTCAATGGACGCCTTGTACGCTCAGGGGTAAGTACACACGTGGGCACTCCTCCGCGTTGCCATGGACACATATCACTCTGACAGGAGGCAGGACCTTGGCGGCACCTGAAGGAACCAGGTTGGCCGCGACCATGGTGAGCTCACTACTAGTATCCACCAGTGTCCAGATCTCTCGGCCCTCCAACTGTACCATTATCCGGAAGAGGATGGACTTTGCCTGGGATACACCCGCAGCCACCATGCTGACCCTTGGTTGATCCGCCTTTCCCGCACTGCATTTCATCGGCTCTCCCCGTTTTGGGCAGTCCCGCCGCACGTGACCCGGTTCACCGCACGCCTTTGGCTTGATGACTGGAACTTGAATTCGGGGCTTTGGTACTGGTACTAATCCTGTTCGGGCTTCACTCGGGTCACTTCGGGTCAGGTGCCACTCAATAACCACTGCCAGCTCCTCATATGTCTGGGGATCAGCCTGAATGGCCCACAGCTACACTGAGTAGTCCAACACCTGCATAGCCTGGTCTAGTGCAATATACTCCACAATTTGCTCTGCCGAGTTTTTATTCGGCTGCAACCAAGCGTTAGCCAGCCGGGCAAGTTTGGCCAGCTGAATCCTGGGAGGCTCAGAACCTTCCAGCCTCCAGTCATGGAATTCTTGGGCTTTGCTGGGGCCCCTCTAATCCTGTCGAGTATAGCCTTCTTAAGGTCAGGGTAGGAACGTGACTGGGCCACAGACATATCCACATAGGCTCTCTGTGCCTCTCCTGTCAAACAAGGAGCCAGCTTGTCAGACTACTCCTCTTCAGGCCATTCCAATCACATGGCCATACGCTCAAATGTGCAGTGGAATGCCTCAACGTCATCAGCTGGAGTGAGCTTAGGCAGCCTCTCTCGCTCCTGCCCACCTTTTCTCAGCTCTTTAAGCTCTTCATACATCATCTGGACCTGAGCTTGTTGGCTCTGTAATTGGGTTTGTTGGCCCTGTAATTGAGCTTTCTGACTGGCAGCCACTTCAGATATCATCTGGACCTGAGCTTGTTGTCCCTGTAATGGAGCTTGCTGACTGGCAGCCACTTCAGATATCATCTGGACCTGAGCTTGTTGTCCCTGTAATTGAGCTTGCTGACCGGCAGCCACTTCAGATATCATCTGTACCTGAGCTTGCTGACCGGCAGTCACTTCAGATAACCTTTTCAGTATTTCTTCCATGTTACCCTGTATTTCCCCTTTAAGGGTAAACTTAGGAAGCTTAATATAATATGCCAGTCTCACCAGACAGTGTTACCTGACACCTGTCTGCTACTGGCCACTTTTAACACAAAACTGCAAAAAATTTGCTAATGACATGTGGCCCTTTAAGACTGCTTCTCACACAACTCTCATTAACCCCACAGTGCCCTGTCCTTCACCACAGGCACAACAAAACTGGGTTAAACAGTTTATTAAGCACACCACCTTTCTGGCCCCAGGCCAGCTGCACAATGTATATTTTAAACACAACTTGTCAGTTTTTAAAACACAAATACAGTAGCTGTCTTACCCAGGGTTCTCTGTATATGGTTTCCAGCTGAGATGTGCTCCACGTTTCTGGATGCCATTTGTGACAAGGATGCACATTACATGGAGGAATTTGAAGTCAAATCTGTTATTCCACAGCAGTCAGACAGCATACCAGGTAACAGCAGTGCAGCATATAACGTCACAGCATAATTCATAGACACTCCACAGACTCTTCAAGTGTTCCAGAGGTCCCTATGCTAACCCAATCCCCGGCCTATCACTTGGGCAGCTATTCCGCCATCAAGAGTCCTGATCCTCTGTCTCTGAAACACTTATATCCTGAGAGCACAGGTGCTGTTGATTAGCTCAAGCCTGATCAAACCCAGGTTCTATACTGCTGTTTCAAAACCTGGTCAGGATTCTCCACATTACACTCATGTGGAGATATGCTGTCTTTGTCACACTCCATATTACTTTCATGTGGAGATGAGTTGTCTCTATCACAGTATATCAAACATTCTTCCTGAAAAGTGAATATTGGCACCGCTTATCCTGTCACTGGATAATTACTATCTATTGTCAACACTAGGGTTCCTATTTGATGCCAGTGTAATACAGCTTTAATACCTTGTTGTTGAGTATTGGATACAAATCCTGGGAATTTTACAATGTTGCGGTGTGGGTCCGAAGTACGAATGGCCATTTTTCGAAACAGCCATTTCATACCTTGAATTGCGAAGGTTCACCGAACCTGATTGCTTCTGCCTCGAAGAGGAGAAGCAATCAAATATCCCCAGAGTGTAGATTGCACTGTGAATGGTAAGTACCGTATTTCCCCATGTGTAAGACGCACCTTTTAGATAAAAAAAGGGTCTACAAATTGGGTGAGTCTTATACAAGGGATGCTGTCCCTCCGGTGGTCCCTCCGGCGGTGTTAGACTCTCTCCCATGCAGCTGTGACTTGCTGTGTGCGCTGTACAATGACGTTGCATCCCCTGATCCCTTGTATAAAATGCACCTAATTTTTAATTAAGTAAGGCTAAAAATAAAATTAAAAAAATACTTAACATTTTTTTTTATTTTTTATTTAGGCTCCAAAAATGGAGTTCGTCTTATACATGGGGAAATATGGTATTTCTCCTACCCTAACATTTTTTTCTAATTCTTATCCTAACCCTCCGCCTCTATTACCCTAACCCGGGGGCAGGCAACCTTAAACACTCAAAGAGCCATTTGGACCCGTTTCCCCCAGAAAAGAAAACCTGGGGAGCCACAAAGCCCTTTTGACATCTAAAATGAAGATAACACTGCATATATAGGTTTTTACCTTTATGCTATGTATAAAAAACTATAGTGTGTTGCATTTATGAAATCAATGAACCTGCTCCTTTTGTGCCCCTTATGTGTCCAGCCTCCTTTTGTGCCCCCTTTATATGTATTAGCCTCCGTTTGTGCTCCCTTTTATATGTTCAGCCTCCTTTGTGACCCCTTTATATGAATATCAGCCTCCATTGTGTCCCCTTTATATAAATATCAGCCTCCTTTGTGTCCCCTTTAAATGAATATCAGCCTCCTTTGTGCCCCCTTTATATGTGTATTAGCCTCCTTTAGTGCCCCCTTTATATGTGTATTAACCTCCTTTAGTCCCCCTTTATAAGTATATCAGCCTCCTTTAGTGCCCCCTTTATATGTGTATTAGCCTCCTTTGTGCCCCCTTTATATGAATATCAGCCTCCTTTGTGCCCTCTTTATATAAATATCAGCCTCCTTTGTGCCCCCTTTATATAAATATCAGCCTTCTTTGTGTCCCCTTTATATGAATTTCAGCCTCCTTTGTGCCCCCTTTATAATCCCGTAGAAGCCCTGTATATCCAGTACCATTATGCCGGCTGCATCTGTTATCAGATGCGGCTGTTGTCTGTGTGAGCCGTATTCTTTGTGACCGCGGTTGGGGGGGGGCAGCGTGACCTAAAGCCTCCTAGGAGGGAGCTGCAGCAGACGGCTGAAAGAGCAGAATGTGACTCCGGAGTCGCAGGTTGCAGACCCCTGCAAAAAATGATTTATGTATTTCTTGTCTGTATTTGCGGTAACTTTCTATATAAATGTATTGCTGTTAATGTTTTCTTTTTCCATTAACATTTTTAGTTGCACTTTAGTGAATTGGCCGGATCCAGAGCTTAAGAATAAGAGGAATATAGGTAGACCTGGGGCAAAGCCAAGTCGTATTGCAGTGGAGGCAAATTTTTTTCTGTTTTATCTGCAAACAGGATGAGAGTTAAGTGACGTTTCCCAGAGCAAGTCTAAATAACAGTGTAAAAGTAAAGCGGGCCAGTAACTGTGTGCAATAAGCAAAAGCAAAGTATTCATTTCTCACTGCAGGAAACCATAAAATTAGCTTGACTCCACCAAAAATTCAACATGGGTTTGCCAAGATGCTACATTCCTTCCAATTGTTTTTCCTTTTCAAACTCTGGGTACTATCAAATCTAATTCTCGGTAGTACTATGGGCTCTATTTACTAAAGCTTTAAAAAGTAAATTTTTTGAGTAATGAAGTTATAACCCCAAAAATTAACTTTTTGCTATTTACAAACGCTGCACCACCATGGAAATCAACAGTTTCCATGGCCATGCAGTCAAACTTCTTCTTTGTTCGCCAGCCCGTTGTTTTCAATGGGGCTAGCTATTTACTAACCCTCAGAGCGTTGTTTTATAATCTGCTCTGAGCGTTAAAATAACGCCATCTCAAACTGGCGTTCAGACTTCTCTTCCAGAAATCTCCCCGTATAACCCCCTTTCTCTCTCCCTAATAGCTGTTATTAGGGGGGAAAAAGGGGTATAAATATATGTAAACAACAATCAATTATAAAATAATTAAAAAACAACAGAAATAAAAGAAAATAACAGAGTAGCTTTAAAAACTTACCGGACCGAAGACGCGTCTGCCCACAGGTACCAGTCCCGACATGGAGGGCCTGCACATGCGCAGTGCTTCTTATGCTGGGACTTCATTTTTTTTTACAAAGTCCCAGCAGAGAGCCACTGCGCATGTGCAGACCTTCCAGACACACGAAGAAAGACCGCGATGTCTGAAGAAAGTTCAGATGTCATCACGGGACAGCCAGCAGAGGGTGAGTATTAGTAAATAGCATGAACGTAGCTCAAAAGCTCTCAGAGAGCCAATTCAAAATTGCGAATTTTCGTCGAACGTTCCCTATTTCGAATGTAATAGGTTACGAAACATGCACATTTCGATTGTATTTCTATTTCGATTGTTGTATTTTATTTTATTCTCTATTGCTATTATTCTCAATTTCGAACAATTCAATTTCATAAAGCTCCCTATTCAGAATATACTTCTATTTCTACATTTCTATTTTTAAATTTTCTCTATATAGCTATTCTTTTCAATTTCTACATTTCATTTCATTTAATGTTGTTATTCATAATTAAATAAATAAATATACT
>WWET01008568.1:9251-25740 GCA_011038615.1 Limnodynastes dumerilii
ATATATATACAGCAGAAGACCGGCACTCAAAATAAAGCATTACACCAAATAATGGGATTATGATGTTTCAGATTTTAATCACCTTTCATCAGGGAACATATGAAGTACAAAAGAGTTAAAGACATTTATAAGTTACCCCCACTCCGAAAAAAGAACATCGTCGGTCGGTCCGGCGCGCACAGGACGCGGGTGCCGCATGTGATGTCACTGGTTTGCGCCCGTTGCCAAGACAGCCTGTAAACAGACAGTGAAATTGATTTACAAGTGTACAATTGTGCAAATAAAAAAATAGAAGTCAGAAACATCCAAAAGGTTAATACCGATTACATAAGGAAATACATCCTAATGTTAGAAATGATGCTGTATCATAGAAAAATAAGGGAAACAAATCAGCTGATATATTAAGTAATGCCAGAACCGCAAGAAATATAGGACTGGGCTACTGCAAAAATAAGTGTCACAAGAGAAGCAATGAACTATGTCAGTATTAGAGGCTATTAAACAGGGACACCAATAACTGGTAGATAACGGTTTCTGCCACTATCTACCAGTTATTGGTGTCCCTGTTTAATAGCCTCTAATACTGACATAGTTCATTGCTTGTCTTGTGGAGTATATTGCCGCTTTAAGTTATCTTTCTTCCGACAGATGACTTTGCGGCAATGAAGGACCGATTGCCATCAGTTTTTGGTAGTCTGTCTTTAGAAGAAATGGTGCCCATGACAGTACAGTCTCCAAAGATTGCAAAAGTGACAGGTGAGTTTTCTTATCCCTAAACTTAACCATCCTCTTCCAGCAACATATCCCTAACCCTATCATTAACTCTCCCTTTCCACAGCCTAACACTAACCCTCCCTTAATCCCAACCATCCTTGGCCCACCTTAAGTCTCCCCTAACCTTAATCACCATCCTCCCACAGAATAACCATCCTCTCTATGGAGCCTAACCCTAACCCTTCCTGTCCCTCAGCCTAAACATAACCAGAATAGGTACCTTGTTGAAATAAGACCATTTGACATTGTATCTGTTCCTGAATTTAAAGTTGCACCCTAAAAAGTAGTAGGTACATTTAAAATAAACTTTCAGCTGTATCATTGCCTAAAATGGGCCCTACTATGTTATGGGGATATTGAATTACCTACATAGATATTGAGTTGTGCAAAGATACCATTTATTATAGTAGCAAATCTCTGCTTGGCTAGTAATATGAGAATAAACATTCCAGAATGTACTCCGACAACAATTGTCATTTCTAAAGTACAATGTGTCTGTTTTAAGGTCAAATTGAATTTCACAAATAGATGAAAATGATCACAAAGTGCACCGATTTCTTGCTATTATGGTACCCAATTCAGAGTTTTCTCTTTGATTTTTCTCTGTACAGTTAAAACTGTTAAGTTCTGACACTTATAAGGACTTATTTCTTTCAAATAAAATTGAATACTCTGTTAGTGCATATTTTTCAGAAACAAACATTTGTTTCTTTAAAAAAAAAAGTATACTTTAAGCTGTGAAACACAGTATGCAAGTGAATCTTATTTGTCCTAATATTATACGCTTACATATGAACCTGTTTTGTAAGATCATATATCAGGTAACTGGACAGGTGTCCAATTTTGAATCCAAGATTAATCAAGATTAGGCTTTAGGACACATATACTGGAGTAATATGCCTTGTATTGTTTATTATTAGATAACAAATAGCATGCAGTCATTCAATGGGTTTGTAGCAATCCTTGCAAACTTCAAAAGTATGTGGATATATACCTAATAATGAATTTTATGTTTTATAAATAATTAAAATAGTTAACATTTCCACTTCCACACTTATTATATATTTGATAATTGATGTATTTGTGAGAGAATGACAAATAGGAATTTGGTATGGATGGACAGGATCTAAGACTCATTCAAAAAGGTAATTTTCCTCTTACAAGGAGTGAAAAACAACAGTATTTTGAATTTACACAACGCACTACCATTATGGATCTGGATCTTTCTAATCCAAATTTCCATAATGGAAGCAGAGGCATATCTACCCCTTGGCCAGGATAGCACCAACCAAAGGGGGGGAGGGCGGTGCCACCCGTGCTAAGAGATAGTGTCACCTAGTGCAGCGCTGGTCTGGAGTCAGACTGTGGCTGGATGCTTTTAAAATGAAGGCTAGCTGGTTGCTAGGATACCCGCGGTCACAAGCGTCTCTGTGACAGAGGGACTTCATATCCATTGCAAGTCTTGGCCACCCCGGGACTTCAATTCTAGCCACAGTCTCACATGGAGGACACAGGTAAGGTAAGAAAATCTGGGGGGGGGGGGGGGGGGGGGGGGGGGCGGTGCGGGCCCCCCCTAGCTCAGGGGGCATGGAGGCACATGATGGTAGTACTGGGGGAGGCTGGAGGCACATGATGGGAGTACTGAGGGGGGGCTGGAGGCACATGATAGTAGTACTGGGGGAGGCTGGAGGCACATGATGGGAGTACTGGGGAAGGATGGGGGGGATTGTGAGAAAATGGACTATACCTCCCCTCCACCCACCAAAGTGAGCTGGAAAAAGCATTTAAATTGTACTGTGTTGGATTAGGTATTTCTGACCGGATCAGCGGTCAGACGAACCTCTTATCCGCTCATGTGACTTAAGTCTGCCTCATAGCAGCGTAAACATTTTTAAAATGTTGAATTTCAGCTTTGCTTGTTGTGCATTTGAACTTCTAAAAATTAACTTGAAATGTACCACGAGTCACATGGAATGACCTTGATACTCTAAAACCCCTTTCACATCACCACTAAAACCCTGGTCTCTGCAAAAATCTGGGTATTTTGTGGTGATGTGAAAGGTTCATTTTTTAGCTACCCAGTACCCGGTACTGGGCTGTTTTTCAACCCAGGTTTTTCACATTGCCGCCCTATTGGATAGATTTGTTTACCATTGCTATGGCAATAAAAACCTAGCAGAGCGACGCAGCAGGACATCCTGGCGCTAGTGACAGTTCTTCTTCAAGGGTATAAACAGAAGTATCGTCAGTCTGCAAGGGTTTTTTTTTTTTGGCCAACACCTTCCCCCAGGATTAAAAGCTTACAAGATTGGATCCCATTCAAGGTGGTAAGTATTTATTTTTATTAATAATTTAAATGTATTTAATTTATTTAATAAATAATGTTTAAAATAATAATTTTTTATTATAATTTTATTGTATTGAATATATTTAGGGCTCTATTTATAGAGTTCATTTTGGAGTGATAGGGGCAGTTTTCAATAGAAAACTGCCCTTATCGCTTCAAAATGTCCTTTCTCATATTTAAAAACCCTGCATCGCCAGTGGAAACTATCGTTTCCATGACGATGCAGGACTCCTTCTCCTGCCATCACTGGGCCGTTCATGTGAACGGGCTCCCCCTGCACCGCATATTTACACAGCGGTGAAGGGGTGGTGAAGCGGAGTTTCTAACTCCGCTCACCATGAAAATCTAACGCCAGCTCAGGCTTATGCCACCGCTCCGTGAGGCAGGTAACCATTGCGCATGCGCCGTGCGTGTACGGCGCATGCGCGACTATTTTACTGCATCGTCGGCGCTTCACATACGAGTGAAGCGCCGGTGATGCAGGGGAAACACTCACTGGACATCGTGAGTCTTCACGATGAAGGTGAGTGTTTATAAATCTGGGGAGTGAAGTGTCCAGGCTCGCTGCGATGATAAGCGAGCCTGGATCACTATCACTCCCCAGATTTATGCGCTGTCCATAAATAGAGCCCTATTTAATGTATTAAATGTAAATTATTTTTTTTAATGTTAAGGGCCGACCCTATCTTTTATTATGTTTCTAGGGGGGGCATTACTATGTTGGGTTTGGCACAGGATGACAAGGCATGCTGGTGCTTGTGGTTCTCCAAAGGGTTAAAAAAAACTATTGCAAATTAATATTTTTAAAGGCATATTTTCATAATAGAGTAAATTTCTGACAAAGTACTTTATTAACCCATATGCAAGTAACTACTAACTAATAGTATTATTTCCTTAAATAACTGACTAAAGAGCTGGTTTACAATTATAATTAACTATATGTATTGTATCATGTGTTAACAGGTTATCAGCATAACAGGTATATCTGTTGGTTCAGGTTTAGCTTCTGCTTGTGATACACTAATGTCTCAGGTATGTTGATGAAAACAAAATGATCTAATTTGTATGCAATACCGTATACTTTTTATTATGTTACCATAGCCTTTACTCTATGCAATGTATACAGAAAAATGACAGCAAACTCAGGAAACAGATGTATTGGAATAAATTAATAAAAATGGTTAAACGTATATATACTGAAAATTAATAGGAATATTTCTCTGTGTTTCTAACAGAAGTACTAAACAGATATCTGCAGCACACAAGAGTGATGGAGGAAGCCTTATAAAAGCTCTATTATGGGATCTAATTGTCTTTCTGAATAGCTTATTTCCAACACTGATGTAGCTGAAAGCTGTATTGTGGCTGTATCAGTGTCAGAAAGACTTGTATTACAGAAAATTTCCTATTGAGAATGGGTATTATGTTGAATTACCCTATTTTGACAATTACCTAATAGCAGGTAGGGTTAGGCAACGGGACATGAAGGCTTAAGGTTAGGCAGCTAGAAGGAAAAGATTAGGGTTAGGCTGCAGGGCAAGGAGGGTTAGACTGGGAGACAGGGAGAGTTAAGGTTAGGCTGTATAAAGAGGAAGGTTAGGGTTAAACTGCGGGACAGAAAGGGTTAATCAAGGCTAGGCTGTTAAAGCAGAAGGTTAGGCTGCTTAAAGAGGAAGGTTAGGGTTAAACTGTGGGACAGGAAGGGTTAATCAAGGCTAGGTGGCTAGAAGCAGAAGCTTAGGCTGCAGGACAGGGAGGGTTAAAATTAAACTGCAAGAAGGGGATGTGGTTTGTCTCAAAGAATCTATTCTAGAAACACACGTCTTGATTACTAATCAGCAAAGGTCTGCTGCACTTGCTCACAGTATTAATATTTAAAGACAGTTTTTGGGGGGACTCGTTAGTGTCAGAGGATAACTCAGTAGTGACACCAAATAAACCCTTGCCTGGTTGCTAGAAGACCAGTGATGCAAACTTCATGCACTTGATGGACTTTCTGATCTGTTTCTTGTAATAGAGTGTAGCATGAACCAGGTATTGAAAGGAGAGGGGGAACACAATGGACTTTTCCCACTGTTACTTGGTTGGTCACATAGGTCATTTCTTGTCTTTTAATATGGTTTTCTGTATTATAATCCTTTATTTCTGCATGCGTTTTCTTTAAAATTAAGATTTTTTTATACTATATTTTCCAAACTGAATATGATCCTTTTTACCTCTGAGACTCTAGGCCTAACTCAGAGTTGTGTTCAAACCTAAAGTAAATGGCAGAAATGAATTTATCATGCCAAGTCATGTCCACTTGCAACCACAACTTGCCATCTCAGTCATTTTACTAGGGTAGAATGCATTGCAATCTAGTAGTATGCATGCACTTGGGCAGAACACACAACCAGACAGTCAGTGTTTTTGTTTAATTTTATATGTGTGGTGTGTGTGTGTGTGTGCTAGCATGACACTTGACTGTTAAGATGTCATATTATTAGACAGATTCTATAAACCCTCATCCTCTTCCTCCCTCTGAAATGGTGGGACCTCTGTTAACCTTTTTTCACATGGAAGAAGTAGATCAATAAGATCAGTTTTTGATTACAACTAAAGCGCTCCTTTTTTTACAGCACATTCCAGACACTCCAACATGACCCCTTCCATTAGGTACACAATACTCCGCTCCACGGCTTCCAGCTGTCACTCATCTGGATTTAACGTGTTAAATGATATTAAAAAAAAATCTGTCTGGTCCTGAAATTATTGATAGGTGATAATATAAAAGCATTACACTAGCTATTTCACTAGTCTTTTCTGGACCTTAAGGTATGTCCTGAGGATTTATCCCCTTATTGATCTCTATGAGTGATACCCCATTTTAATTCTATTTTGGTAGGCCACAAACTCCAAGGTATAACTGGTTGTGAATGTTAAAGCAAAACTTGACAACAGAGCTACACATGCTAAGCACAGAAATTATAGGGACTGGAAAATAATACATAGACATGATAATACTTGTCCTACCATCTGCTTTTAATTACTTCCATTGCTTTGTCGAAATGTGATAAAGAATTTTACATATGTTAATAACAGACAATTCCTTAAATTGTTGTTATATGCAAAATGCATCTATTATGATGTTATGCATATATTGTTGCCTTTGTAATTTTCTTTGCTTTATACAGATATAGATGTTACTTTTACTTTTCATTACCTTGCAGACATATGGAGGAAAAAATATGAAGCGTGTGGGGACAATATTACAGAGAAGTATTCTAATCCTCATGCTGTGCTGTTTCCCATGCTGGGCTATCTTCATTAACACAGAACAAGTGCTACTGCTCTGTAAACAGAATCCAGATGTTGCCAGGTGAGCATTACATAAACACTTGATGTTATCGTGGATTAAATTGTTAAAGGGTTATGCAAACAGAATATTATTTTACTTTGTGCATCAGTAATATCATTAGTGCCTCATAAATTGATGACTTTCATACATATATTACTGCAGCCAACCAAATTAAAGTGAACACAACACCTACACACATGGAGGCATCTGTTTTGATGAATAAAGCAGTATGCAGGTCTGTCTGTTATTCATGAGCATGGCTTCTGTTTGTAATTTAGTTATGTATATTAAATAACTAGGCTGTGTTATTATAAAAAAAGATTTATTTAAGCAACTATTATAACGTTTCTTTAACATTGTCGTGACTATTATACCACTTTAACTTCAGTTATTTAATATTTAAACTACTCTGCAAAGTAAAACAAAAGAATTAATCTTAACCATGCAGTTTTCTGCTTTGGGTGCTCTTTGCTAAAGGTATGTAGAGGAAAAAGGCACTCACCAAGTCTTATTGTCATCTGAAAATACCCACTTAGGGTCCTTTATTTATCAGATAGTTCTACGTTTCATTCGCTATATCAGCAATCTTCATCAGGGCATAATTCTTCTATATGACCTGATGAAAATCACTGATATAGCGAGTGAATCGTAAGGACCCTAAGGGGGTGTTTTTTTGTTATTGTATTAGTGGGTAAAAACTGTGCCACAGTGTGATGTATTTTTCTCTGCTGTTTAACTTGTCCCATAAGCACACCAAAAAATACAGTCCCAAGTATGCCATGAAAGCAAAAAATCACTTAACTAGATAGCCAGAGGCTTCACAAGGGGGGTGTGGACTGCACCAGGTGTCACCCCCTTTGGTTAATTAAGTAAAAATGAAGTAATGAAAATTGTTTAAGCAGTGCAGATGTGTGGTGTACCGACTGACTTATCACATGGGTTGGCTGGAGACATAAGAGAACTGAAGTGATGGCTAGAGACATGTAAGGGGGCTGCAATAATGGCTGGAGACATAAGAGAACTGAAATGATGGCTTGAGACATATAAGGGGGCTGCAAAATGGCTGCAGACATATAAGACAACTGAAGTGATGGCTATAGACATATAAGGCGGCTGCAATAATGGCTGCAGACATATAAGAGAACTGAAGTGATGGCTTGAGACATATAAGGGGGCTGCAATAATGGCTGAAGACATATAAGGAGACGGGTCTGGTATGAAATGTTGACATTTGAGTATTATGTTAATATTTATTTTTAACATCTGTAAGCTTAACTTAATACAGGCAGCATTAAATTATATATCGACATAACAAGCAGCAAGGAATGGACTGCAGTGATTGCTGGTGACAAATAAGGAAGCTGCACTAATAGCTGGAGACATAGGGGGGTTGCAATAATAACTGGAAACATATAAGGGGGCTGCAATAATGGGGCAATTGAGGGGATGGCTGGGGTTTTCTATTATCTGGTATGGCAGGAGGTGACATAATCAGTTACCAACCTTAGTGATGGCACTGTAGATAGTCTATTCACCAGCAAGAGTTGTTTTCTTCAGTGTTGCACATCATAATAAACCGGATCCAAGGGGATAACATGTGAAACTTTACACCTGGGCAATGGATGTTAATTAGCCCAGGTCTAAATAACAGCTTAAAAGTAAAGCTGGTAAGTGTGCAATAAGCAAAACCACAGTTTTCTCTCTGCATGCAAGGAACAACATTTGTCTACCCCTGAAATTTAACATGGTTTTGCTGAGATGTTACTTTCAGTTATTCTCTTTGTACTTTGATTCTTGACACCTTAGTTAATGATGAAGGGCACAGTCTGTGATGAAAATGTACTGTAGTATAACAGAAATTTATGTTTTTAGGTTATCACAGACCTATGTGATGATTTTTATCCCTGCTTTACCTGTAAGTATAATACTGTTAGTGTTACAATGTTTCCTTTTTCTAGTGGAAGAAAGGTTTTTTTTGCTTTGATGTAAAGTTTTAGTGTACGGAATTAGGGACACATAAGAATTGATTTGTACAACACATGAACACTCTGGACTGGTAGCACTGTGAATGAATGCAAACTTGCAACATCCATATGGAAATGCAAATTGGTTAAAGGTGTATTACAGCAGGCTAGGCAATTGCAAATAATTGTTGCTTGCTAATGGTTCAAAGTAGTTTTTTTCTTTTTCTTTTTTTCATTTAAATGGCCTTCTTTTGCACTATATATAATGTTTAAGTTTAATACATTTTTTTAGGTTTAAAAAAAATCTAATAAAATTAGCGTAACTTGTTAAAATAAGAAACACTGCAATGAAAACAAACTCCTAACAAACGTTCCAAAGTTTATTAAAACAGTGGGCTTGTACAGATTGAGCATCCATTACCCAAAATTCCAAAATCTGAAATGTTTCAAAATTTGAGGGGAGAGGGTGGGCCACCCTGTCTAAGGGGTCTCCTGGAGATCCATATTGTAACATTTGGCTCGTGCATGAGCACAGACAGTAAATCACCCGTCTTCACAAGTTTCTAGGATGTTGATATTTAATTTTTTCAAAATCACCAAAAATCTGAATTGCAAAATAGTGTCCATCCTGAGCATTTCGAATAATGCATGCTCAATTCGTATTTATAAAAGAAAATAAATCATAAAACGCAATATTCAAACTAACTTTCTATTTGGGCTGGGGCAGGCGATCAAACTAAAGCAAAATGGGAACATGCCTGCTAATCCGCAGAAAGGTCACTTTTTCACTAGAATAGAGTGGAACACTGACTCACAATAGCTCTCAGAATTTGGAATCCTGCACAGGTGGATCATCTCATCAATTTATATATATAATTTTTTGTTTTCTCTCTTGCTGCACATATGCAGGTGTTACAACTGTACTATTGAGTAAACAGATGTTTTCTCTTACATGTCTGGTTTATCAATTGTTATTTCAGTTTAAAAATCTTTGTTTATTTTTTTAATCACATAATACTTTTTTTTAAATAGAATGATTTACAACAATCACTAGATTGGCTTTCATTTTTAGTCTTAGCTTCACTTGAATGCCATAATGTCTACTCATTAGTTAATTCAATTTTCTGATAAATTATTTTACATCTGAACGTTATAAATGAATATATTGCACTATTAGCAGAAATGTATGCTGCTTCTGAAGACTTTATATAGCATTTTTGTGATAACATACAGAGGGTTCTATGACTGCATTAATATTTTCTAACTTATCTATATAATGTATAACAGGGCAGCACAACCTTTGATAAAGATCATAATGCCATATTGCTGTCATTAACTTGTAACTGTTAACTGTATAGTGTCACAGCACAGGTTTGGAATTTTGGGACACACCTCTTTAGGACCATCCTGTTAGTTTATGTCACTTTGCCTTCAGAACAGCAGAGCCCAAATGTGCAAGATATAACATTACAACACAGAGTGCGGATAAGGTATTACAACTGAGTAACCTTAGGTACAGTGGTTAGGAACAGGATAACTAAGCATTTAAATCTACTTGCTACAATTAATTACAAAACATTATATTATCATGTTGTCATTACTGTGTAAATAACCAATACAGACATAGATTCTGTGTACAAAAAGTGATATCTGTGTATGAATAAATATGTGAGCTCAGGATTGAAAATCAGGGATAATTATGAAAGATGAGATCAAAATACAGAAAGTCTGTCTCTATGTATAAAATAGGAATTAGCGAGTGGAGAGGGTGTCTAAATACAACAGAGGCTATGACTGTTTGCAAGTTGGAATAAGGCCAAAATTTCATTTCTCAGCTAGCATTGAAACATCTTGTTTGTTATAAAGTAAATGGCACTGGATAGAGGGCTTAACTGTCACATTCAATAATCCAGGCTAGTTGAAAAATGATGTATTCTATCTGGCAAGATCTTACACATAATGGAGAAAATTTAAGCATAAAATTATCATTTTAATAATTACATTTGCAACTTGACTTTATTTAGTTAAATGAACCACCAATGAATACATGTAAATATAATATCAACATTTATATATAAATACGAGGATAGCTTATACTTTGACAATAGGATGCCTTTAAAAATGCCAATTTTATTGTTGCTTGGATATTTGATTTTTCCATTCTTTACAGGCAGTATTTCTTTACCAGCTGCAAACACGGTATCTACAAAATCAGGTAATTATTATGTTTAATATTTTTGCTATTTCATTGCTTTGTTTCACTGAGACATTTTTTAAGTGACTTTATTTTTAACAGAAATAACGGATAATAATACCTGCTTATATCCTAGAATATATCTCCTTATTGTGTTTTAGCAAACTATCTTTTATTACTGTTGCTTAATGGAATCTTTTTTTTTCTTCTATATCACAGGGTATAATATGGCCCCAGGTTTTTACTGGCTTTGTAGTAAATCTCATTAATATTGCTGTGAATGCCATATTTATGTATGGTTTAAAGCTTGGTGTGGTGTGAGTAATCTTGCTTCTAAACTTACAATTACATGAAAGTTATATATGCCTTATCCATCTCTGTAATTGTCCATATACTAGCTAACCCAGTCCCTTGGTCCAACCATGGTGCTGCTAGGTTTTAGTTGCATTTTTCCATGCACTTAATTAGAAGTGTAATATCTGACAGAGCAATTTTAATGTTGTCAGATAATAATTTCAACAGTAATAGAAGCTTCTACCATTCGTCTTATTCAAATGGGATGAATATCAGTAATGTACAGTCAATATATACTATTATTTATAAGGCCTTTAGCTTCATCATTATGGGCATGGCTGGCCAACCAAATATCACACAGTATGCAGGGACTGACATTGTTTTGCCCCCTATAAAGCCATGACACTGTGCAATGTCACATTCAGAGTAGCCATTCCTCTAAAACCCTGTTGGTGTTATTTATATATTGATTTTGAATACATTAATAATAAGGGCTAAGGGCAAATTATAACTCTCAGTAGCTGGACTGCCCTGATTAATTGCATCATTAATGTCATCAGCAAGTAGACGCAAAGTCAGGATGGTTTCTTGCTTAAATAATATATATATATATATATATATATATAAATTATATTATCATTAGATATATAATCAGAACCTGATCCACCCATGTACTAATCTGTATGTTGAGAGCTATCATAAAGAAGAATTTCATTATATTTAATAGAAATGTAAGTGTTTCTGTCCAGGACTGGTGTAGATGAAGAGAGACAGACTGGGGTGAACGTGTTTCAGTTAAACCCATGCACCCAGCTCTGTAGGCTGTGCACAGATATGATAAGCATTCATTGTCCAATTAAAGAAGTTTTATGCCACACTGCACTACACTATAGTTTATTTACTGCTTTTCATTTTCTAATAGTTTTTATATTTTTTTGTTAACAGCAGCAGATTGCTTGCTCGTGCCAGCATTTTGTTTAGAATTTTAAAACATAGTGCATAGTTTTTTTTCAGTAGGGGAGATGGGGGTTAAAAGTAGTATTTTTTTCTCCTTTTTTTAGTAAATGATTGTTGTACTCACAACATGATTTCTTTTGACTGTTTCCTATAGAGGATCAGCGTGGGCAAACACAATATCTCAATTTGCAATGTGTGGTCTGCTTTTTGTCTATATAATTGTGAAAAAATTACATATATCAACATGGGGAGGTAAGTAAGTATGAATTAAAATAAATAAAGTGTAGTAATCCGTAAATTAATCAGAATCTCTGGGATAAGGAAACATAATATGATTTGGTGACCTGTTCAGTTCCCCAGACAGAAATTAGTATTTTATTTAGTTATTTGATTTTTATCTGTTCGTTATGGCATTTTTTTTGCAATTCACTTTGATAAAGTGGAACTTTGGGAAAGAAATGTTTTGCAGAAAATTAATAGCGGAGCAGATGTCAAGTTCTAGTTGTGTTGCGTTTGTATATAACAGATCCCTGCTGCATCCATGCATCTGTGTGCTCACTTAGGTAACCACTCCCCTCGCTCATGTAGACTTTCAGCACCAGGACCCTACGCAGCGTGGCCCCCTGTTGGTAACTATTGGAAGTCTGAATGAGCAGTTTAAATGAATCGTGTTTCATGCGCATTCGTAGATAGCAAATCTGAGTTGCTCCAAAATGGCCACATGGAAATTGCACCGACAGTGTTTTCAAATGATTTTTGGTTTAGGAATTCAACCCCTTGTATGTCAGGCAGTTATTTGCAGTGATTGTTTGTCGATTAACACTTCTTTTATTAGCGCCAGAGAAAAGTTTTTAGTCACATGGGAAACAACTATTTATTGTAATTGTATTTTATAGGTTCCAGTCTAGTATCGTTCTATATGATTCAATTTGCCAAATGTTTATACTGAAATACTGGATACTGCTCAGAACTCAGCGACATTGTTTGTATACATATTTAGTTCCCTATTTAGAAATATTTGCTTTCAGTTTTGTGAATGTTCTGTTTTTAGGTTGGTCGAGAGATTGTTTTCAGGAATGGGGTTCCTTCATACGTTTGGCCATACCCAGCATGCTTATGGTGTGCATTGAATGGTCCAGCTTTCAAATTGGTGGATTCTTGGCAGGTTGGTCCTAATGTATTGTTTCTACTAGCAGATCTTAATTCATATAAACATTGATCTGAACATACAAGCGTGATTTATAAATGTCTTCTTTCGGTATTCTGATTGTCTCCACATCATTATATTTTTGAGGTAACCATCAGAGAAGCCATGTACAGTAGCAATCATTTTGCCTTACAATTCCTCACCTCATAACTATTGTACGTAATTCTTTCTGTTTGAGCATGCAGCTGTTTCTGACCTGATGAACTTCCTCCTACACAGTTTTCCTTCAGTTTGAGTAATGGTATAGAAACGTCAAGTGTTGCATTTCATGACATGAAGAGTGGAATAAAATATTATTTCTATTTTATATGTGACGTTTGCTATTATTTTAGTTGCAGTGTTTTTCTCATTTTTCTTTAGGTCTTATTAGTGTTGTGGAGCTTGGTGCCCAGGCTATTATGCTGGAGTTGGCCACAGCAGCTTATATGGTAAATCCTCTGTTAAGTTAAGATTGGATAAATAAGGGAATGCATCGAAACTAATTGCTCAGCTTGTTATATATCTGGATTGGCATATGACAGTTTTATTGATAAGCTAAAATGTTATATATATTTATGGTCTGAGTTTAGATTCAAGCAATTGATAATGTATAATTTTAGCATGACAGATATTGTGATCATATTTTCCATATATAAAGGTGTTGTAAATTTTTTTCATTGCATTTCTATGCATCTCACCACCACTGCTGATAAAGTTACCTACCATGGTATAAATAACATAGACAAAAGAAAAAAAGGAACTATATAGACATAGGGCCGTATCCAGACCTACGCTGGCTGGCATTAAGACGCCAGCCAGCAGCGTAAGATCGGCTTAAAAGCTGATCTGCGCATGCGTCGGGCATATGTTGCCCGGTGTAGCTACGGAAACGCCCAATCATGGATCGAGTGTCCGTAGCAGCAGAGTAGTAACGCTGGAGGCGGCGTTCTCCTCCGTTACTATGCTGCAGTTAGAGCGGGTAGGCGGGGGGAGGGAGGGTAATGAGGCTGGGAGGGCGGCGTTTGTGTAGCAACGCTGCCGTCCCAGCGTATTAACACTCGCTTACGACGGCTGAAGTTAGGGTAGCCTTCAGCCCGCATAAGCGAGTGTTAATTAGCTGGGGCAAGGGGGAGTGTCGGGGGAGTGAAGCGATGGTACGTTGAGCGTTAGCACACACAGTGTACCATTGTAGCTCTGGATCAGGCCCATAGTACTTGAAAACTAACCTGTATACACCAGCACAATTCTGAACAATGTAAATTGCCAGGCAAAACTCTAAAGATATAGTCATATAAAAGATATCTAATTTTAATTATTTACCATAGTTGTGGACATACAAGCGGAGTAACATACATGTCAAAAGCACCGATGTACATATAACAAACAATAGCCTTAGATGCTGACACATGTGTAGAATCAATCTAAAAGGATGTTATCCTTGTATCGAGATTAGGGAGGGTAACAGTAAGGCCCGTCAGGGCTGAAGTGCGGACTGTGAGGTTGCTAGTTCCCCTCTTTAGGGGTACAGTTTTCCTTCCCATCATTAGTATAGTTGAATCCTAGGCGCATTATAAGATTGATTCTACACATGTGTGTCAGCATCTAAGGTCTATTGTTTGTTATATGTACATCTGTGCTTTTTATATGTATGTTACTTCGCTTGTATGTCCACAACTATGATAAATTATTAAAATTGGATACTTTTTTTATGACTGTATCTTTTGATTTTTGCCTGACAATTTACATTGTGCTGGTTAGTTTTCAGGTACTATGTCTATATTGTTCCTTTTTTTCTTTTGTCCATGATTTAATTATACTTACTTGACATTAAACACCTCCCTATTTGGAGTATCTGAATTAACTAAGGGGATTATGTGTGGTTTTTCAGCAATTTTTTATATATAACATATGCTTCTCTGCCAGCTTCTGATACATTTAATAAAAAAAGAAAATGTATAGTCTCATTGACGCTGTAAGAGAAAGTGCAGTAACAATACTTTAGAATGCTGATAGGGGCTTTATAAAACTTTGAATGGAGTTTTGTACACTGATACCAACAACTGCAAATATAACTATCCAGGTCAAAGGTCACTTTCCATGTACTTTACTATAGAGGAACTATTTTTTTGTTTGCAAAAAGCAAACAAGAGTATAATCATTTAAGAAAAAAACTTTATCTCCTCTATTTTTAAATTGGTTTAATAAAATTCTTTCATGTGCTCCAGGTTGCTGTTGGATTCAGTGTGAGTGCAAGTGTGAGAATAGGAAACGCTTTAGGAGCTGGAGATGTGGAACAAGCAAAAATTTCCTGCAAAGTTGCTCTATTTTGCATAGGTAAAACTGGAATTTTTATTGTAAACATGAAAAAATTACCTAATGACGTGTTCTAATGTGATCTCTAATGTGATCTCCAATTTTCCATTTTACTTCACTTTTGCTGATCAACTAAACTCTCAGTAGAGATTATATGTATTTATATATTATGCTATGGGTGCAGAGAAATACTGACAGCTTTTGCATGAAGCCTATAAATCACTGTTCCCGGTGGACCTTTAGGGTTCCTTAAATACCAGGAGTTAAAGTGGACAGAACAAGACAATTCGATGGTTGTCGAGCTGGACAGGTGAAAATGGGCACTTCTGCAGTCAGTCCCGTAGGTCAGGCTGGGAAGCTGTGCTTAAACAGCAACAGAGCCAGGCAAAATCATCAACAGCTTATATACAGTTTATACTGCAAATTATAGTTAAAGAACATCTCAGCCCTGTTTCAGAGATTCAGAGATTGAAAATGAGAGAGGAAAGTTACACCTGGGCAAAACCATGTTGATTTCAGGGGGGAGTCAAATTTATTATGTTGCAAACAGTATTATAGTTGAAATGTGATGTTTCCCAGCTCAAGTCTAAATAGCAGTGTATTAGTAAAGCTGGTTAGTATCTGTGTGCATTAAGAAAAAGCAAAGTATTCTCCCTGCATGCATAGAATAAAATTTACTTGACTCCCCTTGAAATCAACATGGTTTTACCCAGGTGTAATTTTCCTCTCGTATTTTCAGTCTCTGAATCCGGTCCCTCATCTCAATTGTAATTTAGTCAGGATTTATTAAATCACCCCTTATTTCCTTTCCTATTTCCCAGCTAATATTGGACCAGATAATCACTTCTGCCTTTGCCTTAACTTCTCTAATGTTTGGATTGCATTTAGTCTGCTTTTATGGCCTGCACTTGCATCTGTGTTACCTGAGACGTCTGCTAGAGGGGTCTGGTTGTGAACACAAGTGGGTAGAACTTGGTATTACAATGTACAGTCTAAGTGTTTGGATATTATGGCTATGTGATTGCAGACCCCCATGTGTCCATTACTCGCCGATTTGATTTCAAAGGTTTCTGAAGTGAGAGGCATGAATTTAGATTTATGAGGTTCATGCATTCAGTAGTAT
>WWET01008570.1:0-10503 GCA_011038615.1 Limnodynastes dumerilii
TTATTTATTTATATAGCGCCACAAATTGTGTGCTTTACAGAGAACATTAGACATTCATATCAGTCCCTGCCCCAATGGAGCTACATACTAAGGTCCCTAACACATACATACACACACACTAGGGTTAATTTTAATCAGCATCCAATTAACCTACCAATATGTTTTTGGTATGTGGGAGGAAACCAGAGCACCCAGAGGAAACCCACGCAGACACGGGGAGAACAAACAAACTCCACACAAATAAGCTAACAGTAACAAAAAGATACACAAGGCCACCTTCAATTCAAATATATGAACTGTGTGCAAGTGTATACATAAATGAAGAGGTGCAGCCAAGGACCAAAGTGAGCACTATGGGCTGGATCCAGAACAACGTTTGTCACCCATAATACGTCCGTCAGATGCCGAAAATAACTACTGCGCATGTGTAGTAATTAATTTACGTAATCTACGTAACGTCTTAAATACCGCATATACGCAATCTATGTAACGAAACGATACATAGATTACGTAAATTAGTTACTACGCATGCACAGTAGCTATTTTCGGCATCTGACGGACGTATTATGGGCGACGGACGTTGTTCTGGATCCAGCCCTATGTAACTACAAGGAATAAAAGACAGGCCCGGCGCTCCAAACAAACATTATATAACACTATGTGTCAGCACATATATAAAAAAGAGGTTTAGTTCGCAATATAGCTATATTGGGTTAAGGCCCACCTGAGTTCCTATTCGTAGTAACACAGTGGTCACTTTGGTCCTTGGCTTCATTTATATATACACTTGCACACATTTTATATATTTGAATTGAAGCGCGGCCTTGTGTGTTTTTTTTCGTTATTGCTAGTTTACTTTGGGAGCCTGACCCCTCCACAATATGGCCGCTGCACACTTTTCAAATGGCAGGAGTGTCTTAATACAGATGCTGAGATGTTCTCAATTATCCTGTTGGGCCCATCAAATCACAAAGGAAATTAAGTTTATCTCAGTAAATTTACTAGTGCGTTCTGAGCACAAGAATATTAACATTTTGCACAATATTATAACAAAGTAGATGATAACATAATCATGAACCACGGTAAAGGAAACATGGTAAGATATTAGTCACATAAGAGTAACAAGTAAGTGGTTCTTGTTATCTCCTGAGATATACTTAATTTCCTTTGATGGGCCCAACAGGATAATTAAGAACATCATTTCAGTGCTACTCTAATAGAGTTGAAGTACCTACTTCCATATATAACTCATATAGCAGTAAATTGCTGAACATATAGAGAATTTAGCGCTGATTAACATATTGTACCATTGTTTTTGCACTGATTTTCGCAGATATGACAGTATGTACACTTATTGTATCACCCGACTATAGTTCTTTGCAAAATGCTGCCTTTGTAGGTGTGCATATATACAGTACTTCTGTATTTTCTGGTATCTACCCCCTACATACTCTAATGTGAGTGACTTTATCATATGGGATACTGATCTTGATATAGACTGTATGTGTCACTGTTGTGAATAAAATCTAATGCAAGCGAGTTCTGATAGTAGGACCCTACCGCAAGATCCTGCATAAAATGGTACATAAGAGCTGCCTACTAATCGTAAACCACAACCTTTGTAGTAAGGCTGGACCTGGTCCATACTGCGGTGTGTATTTTGAAGCATATCAGGATCTTAGATCAATTACAGAATCAATTTACTAAAGTCGATTTCATTGAAATAAACTTTTTGGGTGATTTTTTGGGGGAATTGTAAACTAGCTGAAAAATCCTCCAAAAAATCGTCAAAAAAAAGAGCAGGGTTTGTGTGTCGATTTAGCATAAAACGCCACACTCTGTGCTCCTTAGTAGGAATAAAAAAATTTAAAAAGTAAAAAAGCAATGCATGGCATGCTATCAACCCTTAGCATGCTGGTGCATATAGTAGAAGGCACAGGATGCCCATGTGTTGCAGGGCATGCTGTGCCTTTTAGTACTATAAGCATCAGCATGCCAAGTGTTAAGATGGCTTGCTGCGCCATGAATAATGTGTACAATAAGAATTTTACCTAAAAACCTTAATAGTATGTCCCCGATCTAATGTAAATATTACCTACATAGTTACCCCTTAAATAGTATTGCCCCGTTAGCTGTGAATAAAAGAGTATTGCCCCAATTGCTTAGAATAAAAGAGTATTGGCCCGATAGCTTAGAATAAAAGAATATTGGCCGGATAACTTAGAATAAAAGAATATTGCCCCAATTGCTTAGAATAAAAGAGTATTGGCCCGATAGCCTAGACTAAAAAAGTATTGGCCCGATAGCTGTAAATTAAAATAGAATGGCTCTGATAGTAGTCCTTATGACATAGTAATAGCTCTTTAGTGACCATGATTTATTATTTAAAAAGTGTGCCATAAAGTAAAAAATATAAAATAAATCTTAATACTCACATCTTAGATGTCATCAATCTTGGGAAAGCTGCTAGAAAAAATCTAAAGCTTGATTGAAGAATCTTGCTTCTTGTCCCGGAGCGATGGTGAAGCCGGTCCTGCTCCTTCGGGGTTCCATTGATAATGAGGCTACAGTCACTAGAGGTCCCCCTTATATAACCTTTGCCATGAAAAACGCTTTAAAAATCGCTATTTTAGTAAATACAGTGATTTTTGCGCAGAAATCGACAAAAATTTGCGGCCATAAGCGGCAATTACTGGCGGTTTCAAAACTAAGCCGAATATCAGTCCATGTATTATTAAATAGGCATGTACCCACCTTCTCTCTCTTTCTCTTTTGCAATTTTTACAGAGAAATACAAATCAACCTATTCGCTATCAGAATAATTGTGTCTTACCATTTAATTTCACAAGGAAGACAGTGGAATCATTGTCTAGTCTGCAGTCCAGACTCTTAGCTAGGATTCATTAACTTTGAGAAGGGCCCCAAAACATAAAAAAAATACTCTTTATGATTTAACATGCTGCCTGTCTTCTCCTGCAACCAACTGCACTTCAATTCCTATCCAGAGGAAATTAGCTTCTTGTAAATGTATAATTTATAATGACTGGACTATCAACGCGCACATGGGATGTCAGCAGTCATATGTCTGGTGCTCATTAAAATCCCTGCTACTGTGTTATATCTATGCCCAAGACACGTTTATTAGAACCAAGATGGGTTTTATTTAGTATAGGCTGGAGAGAGTGGTGGGGAGAATTTTAGGCACTAGGGACCGTATTCACACTTAAGTAAGTGTAGAATCTACGTGCCTGTTTTTACGATCAGTTAAACTACGCATGACCAGAACCCAACTATATGCACGGAAACCATGACTCACATACACGGACATCAGACTTGGGACTGATGCACGCATCGGCACAGATCGAGGCTAGAGGGGCAAGACTCTTAATGCAAATGAGCAGCACACGGGCTACTAATGTACAGTATGGGCGTTCCTCTAGAGTTAGGACTGATTCACAAGTAGCAGTGCCTTGCGGAAACTAACATACGCTCGGGTAGCCCTCGACCACTTGTAAGTTGAAGAACCGTATTGTTTGCTGTGAAGCCATGCATCTTCTCTTACTTAGTTCAGACCACACCTGCTGCGTGTTTATAATCAATGGATGTGTGTTTTTAAATTAAACAAATAAAGGCTCGATTCATTTTACAACTAATTTGATAAACAAATATTTATTAGTGGATTTATGGCATGATATGGGTAATTCATTGATGATGCAATGTCTGACATATGCCAATGTGTGGGAGGGACTTTTGCTATAGTCAGTAGATAAAAAAATATGCAGGGCAGAAATGGGTGAGGGATAGAGAGTGGTGATGAATTGCAAGATGTTCTGATGCTGATAAAGATACTGCATGAGGGTGTTTAAGAAAAGTTCACAGTAGTATCGAAATGTGGTTGGGTTCATACAAAATGTAAGCTAAGTAGTAACATCCACATGTAAACTTAGTGGTGCATAAAGGGGGATTGCCATTTGGCCAGAAACCCCCTCACAAGGCATGCTTAAAAAATAACAAACCACAATGTCCGCATTGCGCTGGCTTCAGATCCTTCCCAATTTGTCAGCGCCCCGGACTGTAGGCTGTGTGAAACTGTGGAGCGGCAGCATCAGAGAGAGCCTGTACAGCCCAGTGCTGATCAGCCCGCCCCCTCCCTCTCCATATTAGCCCCACACCCTCTGTGCAAGCACTGCCCCCTCTGTACACGCACCGCCCCTAACTGAGCAGCGGTTTTGGGAGGAAAACCTTCAAAATCTGCAGCATGGGACATGGACTGGGAGCTGCAGAGGAAAAACAGGTACAGGACAGAGGTCTGGGGTTGGGGTTGGATAGTGACAGGGGTCTAGGGTGGGGGTTGGAGAAAGACAGAGGCCTGGAGTGGGAGTTGGAGAGAGACAGAGGCCTAGGGTGGGGGTTAGAGAGTGACAGGGGCATGGATTGGGGGTTTACAAGAGAAACAAGGGCATGGCTTGGGTGGAAGTTGTAGAAAAACAAGGTGGTAATGGATAAAGATGGACACAGTACAGGAAAGATGGGAGCAGAGGGTGTACTTAGGATATGTGGAACATTTTTATGGTGGACAGTGGCCCTGTTAATAATACTACTTCACATGCCCCCATTACCGTGGGGATATATATATCCTTATTACAGTGGTTTATTGAGCCTTATTAATATTGAGTCCTTATTCGTCTCATAGCTATTTAGAATTATTCTTAATAATTTATGTTTGTATTCTAGCTTCCATTTATGGAGATACATGATGTAGTATTATGAGGACATATATAGCATATTTATATTCAATTTAATTATATTGAAATATTTCACTTTAATTGTTTAAACCTTTTTATTTTTATTTCTTAGAAGTAGGTGTGGGGTATATGAGTCTAGTAAATACACATACTATAATATAGGGGGGGTCTATTAGCAGTCTGGGAATGGCATACAATAAAGTTCATGTTGGGTGTATTATGAGCCTGAAAGTGACACATACTGTAATAAAATACGTGGTATAAAGTTGATTTTGGATATATTAGGGATCTGGGAATGGTACACTATATACTGTTTATGGTGTGCCATTCCCAAACCTTAATAAAACCAAATTTTTTTGTACTGGATTTTATTTTTTCATTGTAGGTGTATGGTGTTCCTTATTTATTTGAACTTTCACCCTGTCAGTTAATTGTGTTATATATGTAATATGTATATATGTTTGTACGGTTCTGCGGGTACCTTGTGACACCTTATAAATAATCAATAATAATAATAATATATATTATACTTTGTGCCATTTCCTGACCCCTAATATATTCCACGTGTAACTTAAATAGAGTTAGGAAGGGAAATAACGGAAAACTGCCATCTAATATATATATATACGGGACATTTTTTACAAGAATTTAACTTATAAAATAGACTGAAAGTGAGTATACAGAAATATCCACATGCAGAATCATACAATGTCAAACATGGAAGTAGTATATGAAGGCAGGAATGTCCATGCAAGAAGAGTACGGTAAGTCCACAACTTTACAGATTGTTGTTAATTGGGAAAGAAATCCGCCTTTATCATAAAATTGTCCAAAAATGGTAATATTTTTAAAAGAGTAGCCCCTTTCAACAACAGATGTGCTCCATTCTGAATCCCCAGACTCTTGAATAAAAAACTGTAGAAATAAGAACCACAAATTTATTATAAATACACAGAATAAATGTTAAAAACTAGAAATGGTATAAATCATAATATAGATTAAACAAAATAAAGTGCAGTCATATAAAATAGAATGAATGTCAATAGTGCAAAGTAGTGAAGACACACAATGGAGACTCAGGTCCCCTAGAGCAGTGCTCCTCAACCTTTTCTCACCCTCGGCACACCAAAGCCCTTCTCAGAATTCCGCGGCACACCTAAGCCGTTCCCAGAATTCCGCGGCACACCAAAAGTAAAATATACAAAAAAAGCAGGAATTGCAATGTGCATACACAGCTATTACATTTAATTATTTTTTATTTCATAAAATTTAAAATCGCAGCTAATAACTTTTTTCTTATAACTAATTTAACTATGTTAGCTCTCATCATGCGTCTGCAGCCTCCCCAGTAGCCCCCATCATGAGTCTGCAGCCTCTCTAGTAGTCCCCATTCATGTGTCTCCAGCCTCCCTAGTAGTTCTCATTCATGTGTCTGCAGCCTCCCCAGTATCCCCTTATTTCCTTAAGGCAAGGTCTTCCAGTGCTTTTTCTCCTGTTGGAGGAATTGCACCATGGCACACTTTGCAACGTTCTATGGCACACTGGTGTGCCACGGCACACTGGTTGAAGAGCACTGACCTAGAGGACACCGCACTTCCCTTATTCAAGCAGCAGTCCCGGGCAACTGATGAAGTGGTATAGAGGAGAAGAGGCAGTGTTCTCACAGCTGTGCTTAGAGCTATTCAGCAGGGGATCCGTGTCCACAAACAGAAGACCAGCAACGCATTTCAGGAACTAACCGGATTCCTTTCTCAAGCTGAAGTAGCGGAGGTTGAAGGGGCTGACTCTTTATAGATGCACAAATGAATAATTCAGAGTCCAGGTGTGTAAAATGAATAGGAGTAATCACATCGTTCTGTCTGGAGGCTGGGCAATTAACTCTTCCAAAGGCAACATGCTAGAGCTTGAAAAAGTCCTAATTCTTGTGATGAAACGCGTTGCATAGCACCTGTCTTTTGCTGAACTTACATTTATTTAGAACTGCACGAATAAGCACTTTACCTTTTTGAAGACTTTGTATAAAATTTCCAGTGTGCACATGGCGGAGACGCCCATCCACAGTACTCAGCGGCTGCCTACTTAACATTTTGCTACTATACCACGCTGATACATTGGACTGTATCCAATTGTATACAATTTGGAGTTATGCGGGACCAACTAACCTACGGTAATTATCCTCCAAGTCCATTTGCTACTGTCCTTTGTAACTGCTTTAACTTCTAAGTGCAGAATCTGTTGCAACTCTAAATCGGTTTTGCCTTCAGGCATTAACCATTCCGACCACCACTGCTGTATAGAAGGGGCCGTTTTTACCATTTACCACCTTGGAATCCACAATATTATGGGATAAATAAGGACAAGTATACAAATCCCTACTACCCATTATCTCTGCACAATATACAGTGAAGTTTCTATTCTAAGGACTGTGTATGATTGGATTCTAAATGAACTTCCTATATATTTCTCAACACATATCAGGTGGCAGTCTGTTATATTGATCTTACCCATCAGTTCCTTATTTCTGTCTATAAGGTTCATACACCATAGAGACAGGTGCGTTTTTTAAATTTCTTCTATGTATTTGTTCTAATATAATAAATAAATAAATAAATATATGCCTTTTTTTATATACATCACTTACTTGATTATTGAGACCACAGAATTATTGAATTGAAGCGTGGTATTTTCCCTTTTCTGTTCTTAGTAATTTGGGGTCACACCACCCTTTATGCAATATCTAGTATTTTTAGATATTACTATTATATTCCATCTTTGAATTATCGCTCATCTACATTATTTGCTGTATATCAACCAGAATGCCATGATTAAAAAACAAGAGCGGACCACAAACGAAAAATAAATCATTACACATAGAAATAAAGGATAAAAATAGAAATAAAAAATGAATGGAAAATAAAAATTAAAATAAAAACAAAAAGAAAATTATTACATTATTGGATATAATGTTGGATTGAACTAAAAAAAATGTTCAAAGGTAAATAATTCTAGGCTTATTATCTATATATGGTATCAGTTTGGGGTCCTGAAGTAGAATGTTCCAATGTTTGGATAGGATCTTATTCACCTACTATAATTTACAGAAAACTGTGTGATAAAAGCCAAACTTCTCCCATCATTTGTCTTTCTCTTAGATTTAGGGACTAACATGGTCATATGATCTATGTCTGAGAGCTCAGTGAGAGCACTATGGAGTCTGGACTGCTCATAACCCTTTTCCTGAAACTGTCCCTTCATCATTTGTAATTGTTGCATACACACACCATTATCGGAACAATACCTCCTAAAATGTTTGAACTGGCCTTCAGGGATATTAGAGAGCCAGGGGAAGAAGAGATTGCTGGTCATGGGATTGAAGGAGTTTGTGTCAGTGGGTTTTATATAATTCTTCTTTCAAATTTAATCATTCACTATATATCGTTTAGTCCCAAAAATTCACCTCTTCCTTACTAATGTTATATGAAAGAACAATGGGCCAGATCCAGACCTAAGTGACAGTTACGTTACAATGCGTAGCGTATTTACGTTGGCGTAGTTTCAATGCATTCCCTTAGGTACTCCCCTTGCTCATATGTACTTTGGCCATTTTACACTTCCCAAACCCTATCTTAACTATTCAAAGCGTAAGTACTGACGCACATAATGGATTCACGTACATAACGGCCTAACCCGACCCATACTGTACGATTTAAATGCCTCTCTCTGCCTACAAAGCGCACCTACGGGTGTCGTATGGTTGCCCCCACCCCTTTGTTTGTAATTACGCTGATGGTATGCACGTTCATAGTTGCATGGCGTAACATTTGCCGCATGCATGCGCAGTAAATACAAATAGGCAATTTTATGTCAGGGGCTAAAACGCTAACATACTTAGGTCTGGATCTACCCCAATGTTGTTATCGTTATTATTCAGAGAGTCACAAAAAAGACTTGAGATCCTCATTAGCAGCCCTCCATAGGAATATAATATCATCTATGCAGAGGCGTAACTAGCGTGGGTTTTGTAGGGCTCGTGCCCCAGGTTCCGATGGCGCCCAGCTGATGTGGGCGCAATCGGAGCCTTAGGGCATGAGTCCTACAAAACTCCACTGCTTTCCCCCCTATCGTTATTAAGAGTCACAAAAAAGACTTGAGATCCTCATTAGCAGCCCTCCATAGGAATATAATATCATCTATGCAGAGGCGTAACTAGCGTGGGTTTTGTAGGGCTCGTGCCCCAGGTTCCGATGGCGCCCAGCTGATCTGATGGCAATCGGAGCCTTAGGGCATAGAGACAACTTACGTACTTTGCATGCATAAGTTGGCTCACAAATGTAGCTGTGGATCCAGTCCACAGTGCTGATGATTCCTAAAATGCAAAATCCACAAATAAAAAATGTATTTTGACTATATATGATTTTACCAAAAGAATGGCTTTAAAAGAAGCCATAGGGGAACCACCTGTCCAAACGGTGTTCGACTTTTCCATTATGTTCTTTAGACAACTTTTTTTTTATGACTAAAAAGTCTATGTCTTCTGAATTAAATAAAGGGTAACTGGTGCATGAGCTATGTCATAAAATATACCCAGAAAGTGTAAAAGGTCTATACATATATACTGTAGCTTAGAGCAGAGAAGGGATAGAAGGATATGATAGGAAATGTATACATTTATAAGGGGTTTAACTAGGTACAGGAGGGTGGCATGCTTCAAAGGAAGGAAAGTATTAGGACACAAGGCAATGCACGGACATTGAAGGGTAGCAGGGATAGAGGAAATGTGTGGTAATACAGACTAATAGAGTAGAACTATTTTGAATAGTCTTAAGATAAACACAATAATATTTTAAATATAAAATTAAAAACCCCAAGTATAAAACAGGGTCTGGTGTCATCATAGCTTCAAGAAATTATAAAGGGTGATAAGAAGACTGTATGCAGCTGGATAATTGTAAAAAGTTTGTGCACTTTACTCATATATGTCTGTTTCAATGTTATCTTGATATATGTCAATCTGGTTATTGGCACTAGGTTTGTTATTTTTTTGTATAACGTCCAATAAAATATATAGGGGGCAGAGTGGATGAGTGGATGGTCCAACTGGCTCTTAACTATCATCAAAGTTTGTGTCTTTGTAGATCTTTGTGTGACTTTTGAAAATAAGAGTCCATGTATGACGGCTTGCAGTCGTTCTGCGCATGCGCAGTACAGGGACTTGCCCATTGGAACACAGCTGATGGATGCTGTATTCTAATGCAGAAGTATTTTTCCAACAGCGGGACAGGCCTAATCATCATAATTGATACGCAAGGTGGGTGGGGATTGGAATGCTAACCGTACAGTAAGGGCTTTCCCAAGTCCTTTTATATGATTGTGTATTTCATATGTACCCTTCCGCATCGGAAAACTTAAGGTATGGTTCTGAATATGGAATAGCCATATATGTGAGGGGAGTGCAGGGGGTGTGTACTTCTTTCACACATAAGGAGGTGTCCAGAACTCTGTATGAGATGGGAGTGACTTCCCTCTGCGGGCCCGATTCAATTAGATAAAAATCGTTCGCCGGCGTACTTTTAACGCTATTTTTTTTAAAATTACGGCCGCTATTTTTTTATACTATTCAATTATTTTTTGCGTTAAAAATACGCCGGTTTTTTAACGATATCGTTAATTAAAAATACGCCCCTATGAGAGGTGTGGATTTTTAACGCTGCCCTATCTTGTGCCCCAACAGGGCATGCTGATGCTTGTAGAACTACAA
>WWET01008570.1:14912-25804 GCA_011038615.1 Limnodynastes dumerilii
ATTATTGCCCCTCCTTTTGTGTGCCCAGCCAGTCTTATTGCCCCTCCTTCTGTGTCCAGCCAGCCTTATTGCCCCTCCTTTTGTGTCCAGCCAGCCTTATTGCCCCCTCCTTCTGTTTGTCCAGTATTATTGCCCCCTCATTGTGTTCAGCCAGTCTTACAGCCCCTTCTTTATGTGTTTCCAATAAGCCTTATTGCCCCTACTCGTGTGTCCAGTCAGCCTTATTGTCCCATCCTTCTGTTTGTCCATCCAACCTTATTAACCCTCCTTTTGTGTGCCCAGAAAGCCTTATTGTCCCTTCCTTCTGTGTTTCCAACCAGCCTTATTGCCCCTCATTTTGTGTACCCAGCAAACCTTATTGCCCCCTCTTTGTGTCCAGTCAGTGTTATTGTCCGCTCCTTGTTTGTCTTATTGCCCCTCTCTATGTTAAACCAGTCTTATAGCCCCTCTTTATGAGTGACCCACAGCCTTATTGTCTTTCCTGTGTCCAGCAAGCCTTATTGCCTTAACTTTATTTATGTGCAGTAAGCCCTATTGTCCCCTCCTTCAGTTTGCCCAGCCTTAGTGCCCCTCCTGCGTCCAGACAGTCTTATTACCACCCACTTTATTTGTGTGCTGTCAGCCTTATTGCTTCCTCCTTCAGTTTACCCAGTCTTATAGCCCCCTCTTTGTGCCCAGCCAGTCTTCTAGCTCCCTCTTTGAGTGTCCAGCCAGCCTTATTTCCCCAACTTTGTGTGCAGTCTGCTTTATTCCCCCCTTTTTCAAGTTACCCAGTCTTATTGTCCCCTCTTTATGCCCAGCCAGTCTTATAGCCCCCTCTTTATGTGTCCCCCACTTTTTAAAAGACCACTAAACTTATAAACTTTATAAACTTACCTTTCCAGCATGTTCCGGCTCTCTCCTCTGCGGCACGCGCTCTACATTCTAATGACGCTCCTGTGACCTTAGGTCATGCTTGCATCCTGTGATCAGAACTGCGGCTGTGCATAGCACAGCCAGCTCTGTCAAAGGCTCCCGGCGGCAGTGCGGCACAGGAGAAGTGAGCTGGTGTGCTACAGCTGGTATGGCATACCATCATTTCTGTGAGTCCGCTCTGAGTAAAAATACAGCTGCTTATAGATTCTATGAGCAGCTGTATTCTTACTCAGAGTCGGCTCACAGAAGTGGTGGTATGACATACCGCCGTATACCGTCCCACTTCGAGCACTGTTCTCTATTATGTAATGAAGTGAGAGCAGATCACCAATGAGAACTGTTCTGTCTTTACCTGGGCTTTTCTGTCTTTACCAGGGCTTTTTTTCTTGTAATTTATTTATTAACAGGTTTTTTTTAGATTACATAGCGCTTTACAGAGAATATTTAACATTTATATCAGGCACTGCCCAATTGGAGCTACATTCTAAGTTCCTTAACACAGACATACACACAGAGACTATGTAAGGATTATTTATTAACTAGCCAATTTACCTACCAGCATGTTTTTGGTGTGTGAGAGGAAACCGGAGCACCCCCATGCAGATACAGGGAGAACATACAAACTCCACACAGAGGTCATAGTCCAGGAAATGAACTCATGACCTCAGTGCTGTGAGACACAAGAGCTACTCACTGAGCCACCATGCTGCCCTACCGATTTTTTTATTTAATATACTACTTTCCTCTTTGTATTACTAGAGTCAGTTTCATTTTTTCAAGCATGTTTACATTTTTAGGATGATTAAATAGAAGTGTCCATACTCATTGCGCTAAGTGCGATGTGCGATTCCCTTTGCACTGGGTAATACCCTAAAATATTTTAATTTTAATTTTTAATAAATAACACAAAAATTTATTAAAAACACCAATATATTTACTAAATAAAATGACTCACAAATACAATAAAAAAGCCTTTGCCAAGTATCCTTTGTAATAGGAAAGTGAAAACACAATAAAATGGAGTTCAGGCTTCAATTGCAAAGAATGCTTGATAAAGGCTCCTTTTTATATTAGTCTGTTGTTTATACTATTATTTATATATTGGTTGTTTGAATTTATACTTTATTTATTTATAAATACAATTTTGATGTTAGGGTAGATCAGAGTAGTTCTCTATATTCAGCAAGCCAATGTGTGATATGATGTCAGTAAAACATAAAATTAAGATAAGAAAGCAGGTTGTCAATGAGTGGGATAGCTTGCATTCCACTAGTTTTCCTTCCATTCGCTAGTTCCTGGTTATCAGGGATTGTTGTCTGGGGCCGAAACCTGCTGGGATTCAGCCAAGCCTGTCTACACCATCAGGTGCTCCAATAAACACTAGGCTTCCAGTTAAACTCACTTGGGTGTGTGGCTACCTGCTTCAAGGGACTGCCCATAACACTGAACCTGCAGCTTATGGCAGGATGTGATAGTATACCATGTCTGCATTGCTTAAGGAACACATCAATTAAGGCTCCTGCTTTAATGTCATAATTTCATTGCATTTTGAGTGGTAAAGTTTCAAAGGTCTCTGATTTTGTGTCAATGTAAAAACCTTAATCAAACCAGTTAAAGGGCAAGGTTTTTTTTGTATATGTAATTTAATAGATTTTTTATATACTAAATATACAATATATACACATACAAACACTTACATATCACTCTGATGAGGGACAAACTGACACAAATTGTGTCATCAAGTCTCTCTCTGCCCCTAGTAACACTAGAATACTAGTGTTGCCAGGCAGGGGGGCAGGATTTAAGGCTGTGGTTTGCATGAAACCACGGGCTTCAAATCTTCTGATTTGCAGGCTTTCGGGAGTACTGCCAGAATTTCGGGAGTCTTCAAGATATTCCAGGAGAGTCAGCAACCATGATTATCAGCCTTTATTATTAGATTAATAATAAAACTAATATTTACACTCTGTCCTTCTCAACACCAAAACATCCCCCAGACCATCATAAGGAGGCAGGGTTGTCGACTATTGAAAGCTTCCCTCCAGAAGAACCCGGAGGGAAGCCATAGATTTCTGCGAGTGGGCGAGACTTAATGATGTCATTAAGCCCACCACTGTCAATCTCCAGTGTGAGCTCAGGTGTTAAAGAGATGGGCGGGACTTGATGATATCATTAAGTCCCACCCATCCCTAGTAACTCTAGGGATTACACGGGTGATTTTTTTGGATGTCGGGACATGCAGGAGATTTGCTGATTCTCCCGGGATAAAGGGAGAACGGCCCAAATTTTGGGAGTCTCCCGGATATTCCGGGAGAGTCAGCAAACCTGTAAGGAGGTAATATGACTGATTTCCCTTCTAGAACACAGAAGAAAATCTATGAGAAGTCAGCCATCTTGCTCTTTTCATGTGAAGCCTAAGTACACCCAAGGCTGTCAGTTGATGCTGGCAACACTATGAAATCTCCTATTTTTATAATGAGGCATTTTTTCTCACAAATCTCACTCCCTAAAAGCACTCCCTTGGAACATTGGCCTAGATCCTGGTCTATGACCGACAGGGGAATTACACATGGAGATTGCATAATTGCCCTGTCATGCGTACAACCTTCTTACGCTAGCATAGAAAAAAAAGGGGCTGTCCATATAGGCGGAGATAGGCATTTAAATTAGGGCTCAGGGCGGGGGAAGCAGCATTATGGCCGCAGACCAAGTCGTAAATGTTAAGGTAGAAATCTGGCTACGCAGCCGGCCGTAATGACCTCAGGCGCCTGTAAGGCATTATCTTTATCTTTATCATTATCTTTATCATTATCTTTATCGCCATTATCTTTCTAACAAAAAAAACAGCTAGTGTAAATACGCCATGCGCATTAAATTATGCCTTAATAAAAAATTCAAACAGCATGTAAACTTCCTAAATAAGAAGTGGAAAATATCAACAAAATTTGAACTATTTCAAATGTGTAATTTTTTCATTATTTTTCTATAAAATTGGCATACGGCACCAAAAAATGAAGAGGTGACAATTTCATCTTAATTTGTAAAATATTTTCTGAGATATAGCCCCTTAAAGATCACACCCCCTTCTCACAGAGGGCCTGATCCAGCGCTACGAAAATTCGCAACGACGGGCGACCCCCCCCCTCTGACAGAAAGTCAATGGCGGAATGCTGTTTTTTAGAGTCATCCTTAATATGATGATTATGCCCTTATAATTTAAAATCTTGTGTTATAACACTTTAAGATCAACCCAGCTTATTGCTGTGGTTTTTGCGGGGAAAAATTCCCTTTAAGTCCAGGTCTAACTCAGGAAATTCCCAGGTCAGAGCCTTTCACACTGCAGGGTTGACCCGGGAAATTCCAGGACCCGGGTCTACCCGGTTGTGATGTACGGCACGTGGCTCCCGAGGAGAGGTTTGTTTCCTATTGCTATGGCAATAGTAAACAAATTCGTCCAATCAGTTTTTTTTAGATGAGACCTGGGTTGAAAAGCCTGGGTGGCATTTTCACATTGCACCCCTACCCGGATTCAATTCCCAGGTCACTAGACCTGTGAAGAGGACCCCAGTATCTTTAACATTACCACCAAAAACCTGGCCTAAACTTGTGTCAAAGGCCAAAAAAATCCAGATTTTTAGTGGTGATGTTAAATGGGCATCAGATATACAAAGCCAACACTCCTCTTATATTCCAAAACATCAAATGTCTTTAATAACTCCTAACTAATAGTACAGAAGGCCATACACTATAGTGAAAAAATTTACAATATTCCCAAAAACATATATTCAAACTGACCAATGCAAATCTTATAGCTGCTGAAATCATGCAGAGTCACAATAAACATATGCACTATGGTTCAAGAGTCAATATGCTGGAACTTTGTTCAAAGTATAATCTTGTCATAAGAAATCAGCCAATCATGCATGACTCAGATCATATAGTTATCTTACAAAACCATGCTTGCCAATCGACAGCTATGTCATCAGGGTGTCATGGAGTCAAGGACAGCCAAAGTAATACAAATTAAATGAAATCAGTGCAGAGGCCTAAAAAGTTTGAGACAGACCTACGCTGCCTGGCGGTAATACGGCTCGGCTGAAATGCCAGATGTTGGCCGGCGTAACTGCGAAAACGCCCGATCTAGGATCGTGTTTCCGTAGGATCAGCGTAGTAACGGCTAAGGGGGCGTCCCTCGCCGTTACTATGCAAATGTTAGTGTAGGTGGGCGGGGGAAGGTAGTTTAATGAGGGAGGGAGGGGTTTTAGTTAATACGCTCCTGTCCGAGTGTATTTTCCCTCGCTTACGCCGGTTGAAGTTAGGGTAGCCTTCAGCCGGCGTAAGCGAGGGAAAATATGCTGGGACAGGGGGGAGTGTTGGGGGAAGTACATGCCGATATGCTGTACTTTACTAAGCACAGCGCATCAGCGTAGGTCTGGATCAGGCACAGAGTCCACAAGGACCCCAAAACAGCTGTCGACTGAGGAGCATGAAGTTATTAAAGACATTTGATATTTTGGAATACAAGAGAAATGCTTGTATATCTAACATGGGATTATCTGTGATACTTGATTGGCCCTGCACTTGTTTTCATATCAGTTCAACATAAATGACTGCTTGCCTTAACCCACATATTGTGTGTGTGTGTGTGTGTGTGTGTGTGTGTGTTACAACCTACTATAGTAGAAAATCAGATAATATAAGCTTTATTTATGTTGTCATTCTTAAAATAAAAATATATATATACTTAGCACTTCCACTTCATAAGCCAAACTAGGTTAATTTAGTTTCAGTTAACTTAGTAGCTTAAGTAGCAAGTCTGAATCTTATAGTTAGCCACCTATCTGAGCTAGGATACTGATGTAAGGCCTCATTTACAAAAATTCGATTTCAAATCGACAGAAATCGTCAGCAATGCTTGCAGTTCTATCAGCGCAGCAAGGCTAAGCTTTACAACCATGCTGCCTGCATTTGGTACACTGAAAAACACATGTCAAGTATATTGACATGTGTTTTTCAGGGTCAGTGTTGGACGCTTTCACTGAAATCGCCCCACACAGCAGGCAAATTTTTTTACAGTGATTTGACGTCGGACTAAAAGCGATTTAGTCAAATCGCCTTTAGTGAATCCGACGAATTCTATCTTTTAAATGGCAAACATCTGGACGATTTCTGTCCATCAATGTTTGCCTTGACGATTTGGCCAAAGGCTCAAACCCTGGGAGTTTGGCTTTAGTGAATACTGAGATTTGGACCAAATTGAGTTTAGTAAATGAGGCCGTAGAGTGAGTTCTAGTGGAAATTTCCCACATATGACAAAATTGTTCAAATTGCTAACATATGTATAAAGTTACAAAATACATGGAAAGCACATAATACTCTTTTGTAGCATATCAATTAATATATGTTTATGTGTGAATATACATATCTCAAACAGCAGGAAAAAAAATGAAATTTGCAATTAATAGTGAAATGGATGTTCATTTTGAGATTTTACAGAAACCCTTGTTTATGAAATAAAAGTTTTGTCCATGTTTTCAGACCACCCAGCAAGGACACAAATCTACTCCATTCTAACATGTCATTATTTTCAATTTATGTGGTGTAGTTTGGACTCCTCTTTTGAAAGACTGTAGTGAATGCTTTGCCAAAAGTTAATCCTTCCTAAGGGGGAAAAATTGGCTTAATAAACATAGAATTCACCACTACAGATGTTGATAAAGCAGTACAGGCTTCCTGCGATGTGAGACCCTTTTCAGTTATAATATACATATATTTTACTTTTATTTTGCTAGTAAAGCAATCGGTGTTATTAACATGTGCAGACCTACAATGTTTACATATGTGGCTAAACAATGTCTGCTTGGCTGAGAAATACTAATCTGTAATGTAATATTATACCAAAGTAGACTGAATCCATAATAAAGGCTATGTAGTTTGTTGGTCTTAGGTGACCATAGTTATAAAGGAAAGGTCTTTACAGAAACGTGTGTTAAAACAATAGGTCTGTTCTTAGTTATGGTAAATGCTGAGGCAGCAGTATTATAATAACTCCTGTGTCTGTTATAACGTGCATTTCATAAGTTTGAACTCTTATGTTTTGTAGCCTGATGGGGTATCGTTTTCATAGTAGAGTTCTGGTACAGTTATTCAGTGCTCTAAGGTATTGGCGATCGAACTCCCTCCACCTAGTGTTTTCTTAATAGCAAACCTTGAATTTTTTATTTTTTTTTAAATGAATTATAAGTTATCAACTTTTTCCATTAAGATTTTAAGATAATCTTAAAAAGGTGGTTGCTTGGTTTGTGGTGTAGTAGCCATATAAAAACCAGCATTGGCCAAATTGCCCGACAGCAAAATTGGAATTACTTGACAACATCAAGCCCCAAAATGTGCGGCCATATTTTTATATGTTTATTTGCGTATATAGTTTATTACATATGTCAGTATTTGTGAGTTTGTATGTTTGCACATCAAGTATCTTCTCATAACTGTGAAGTTTGTTAACTTAATTTAGAGATGAGCTAAAAAAAGAAACCAAACAAAAGTAGCTGCCTTTCTATAATTAGCTGAATGATGGGTTATTCATGCCAGGAAGTATTTTCTGCTGCTTCTTTTATGTTTTGACCAGATTATAAAATATATAAAGCAAATGTATTCTATTTTATTTTTCAACACTGTATGCAGGAACGAATATAGATTATTTTTTTTAGGAAGAATGGTTTAGTGATCAATTGCAACCCCTCTGCCTTTTTTGGTGGTGGTCCCTTCCTTATTCTTCCCCTTCTTGCACATATTATCTGCCCCATACTCTCTACATATTATTCCCTCTAAACCTATCTCTCCACTGTTCCTTCTATACCCATTTCCCCACTGTTTCCTCTAAACTAATTTCCCCACTGTTCCCTCAATAGCCCTCTACCTACTGTTCCCTCTATACCACCCTCTCCTTACTGCTCTCTCTATACCCATCTCGCACTGTGCCCTCTATATCCTTCTTATCATAACTCACCCTATATACCTTTCTCCCCATTGTTCCCTCTATACACCTCTCTCTCCCCAGTGTTCCATCTATACCTATTTCTCCCAACTGTTCCATATATACCTCAATCTTTTTCCATTGTTCTATATCTACCCCTCTCCACACAGTTTCCTCAATACTCCCTTCCCTTCCCCCCTCTTCCCTCTGCATTGGTGTTTACTTTTCACCAACTAACTAAGATGTGGACACTTAATCAAATTATCATTGCTCTGTTTATGATCACATCGGGCCTGATCCAGAGCAACGATCGCAAGCGAGCGTACGACGAGCGTATGCGAATTTTCGGCAAAAAATTCGCAATGCGCATGCCCAGTATGACAGCTTCCGGTCGCCCGAGCGTCATGAGCGAATAGCGGGCGTATTGTTAGCGTATTTTTCGCTCGCGGGGCGTATTTTTTTTACGATGGTCGGCTGGGCGCCCGTTTTACTACAGGGAGGCGGGGATAGCCATTTAAATTGTACAGTATGGGCGTGCTAAGCCCGTACGCTCAGCGTATTTTCTGCGAATTTTCGTACGGGCGACTTTACTATGGGAGTGTTAGGGGCGTGTATGTTGATACGTCCGAGCGTACGTTCGCATTCGCCCGTCGTGCGAATTTTCGTAGCGCTGGATCAGGCCCATCAAGAGTATCTTCAGAGCATGCAGATTTCCAAGTTCCTTTATATTAGATGTAGAATTCTCCAAACCTTTGTGTTGGGAAAATCTGCTCACACAATATAGGATTTATTTTCTTGGCTAACAGAAATTGGAGTATTTAAGAAGGAAAAAACATTTTTTAATACTAGAAGAATCCGGACAGAAAGCCAACCAGACTTTATAACAATTTGTAAGGCTTCAGGGATGTAGAGGTAGATAAGGAGTCATTTATTTTTGTTTGGGTTTTTTTAAGACATAATTTTGAATGATTGATATTAGGCAATGTTAAATGATTATAGAGGTTGTAGAGAAGAATGTATAAGTTTATTGTTAATGCAATGAAGGATATGTAACTTGTAAAAATATAAAACATCTTTTGGTATATATACCATCAATTGATATTGAACCATTGGTTTAAATTAAAATTCACAATTTTCTGTTGCATCAGTCAGCTGCAGACAATTTTTGGGAGCAATTCACTCCAGCATATAATCAACATGAAATATTATCATATCTGGTCCACATAAAGAAAATTATTTGCCTGCCAATGTCAGTGCATCAAACTTAAGATGGAAAATGCCACATCCACAGTTTCTGCAATTTGTGAAGTGCATGAATGCAAGGTCGCCAAATGCGACATTTTCAAATTGCAAGGAGCAGAAAATGCCCACAATTCATGAGTCTGGATCCAGGTGATCATGACCACCACTAACACCAACTAAGGGTATAACTTCAAAGTCTGGAAGTAGAGTAACATTAGTCTTTACCAGCCCTCAAAAAGGGGACAGAGTTGCCGGCAAGAAAAGCCCCTTTTAGAAATAGAGACAAATCATTTTCATCTGTTTCTATTTTGAAAAGGCAGCTATTTGCAATTTTTTCTTTTTAGAATGGGTAAGTATACCAATCAACATACTTACCCATTCATTTTTCGGGAAGCCTCCAGACCCGTCGCATTGGAAGCCGCTGGACTTGCCACAGACACGACCGAGAGGTGAGGCTTCTTTGGGGTTCTGGGAAAAGGAAGGTTAGGTTTAGGGTCAGCAAAGGGGAGGGATAGGCTCAGCCTGCGGGTAGGGGATTGTTAGGGTTAGGCTGTGGGGATGGGAGTCTAAGGGCAGTCTGCAGGAAGGGGAGTCTTAGGATTAGGCTATGGGAAGGGAGCCTTAGGGTCAGGCTTTGAGGAAGGGAGGGTTAGGTTAATGAAACAATAGGGTTAGGGTATAGGTAGGGGAGTCTTAGGGTAAGGATTAGAGTGAGGGTTGGGGTTACATTAATACTTACTATTCGCTGCATCTTCTTTCTTCAGTGGATCAATTGCTTTTACTCTGCAAGGCAGAAGCAATTGATTTCCCAGCAGGTTCGCAACTGGCTTGGAGAAAAAGGCCCTTTCAAAAAAAGGCTGTTCTCAGCAGCGACCACAGTCGGAATTATTGTAGAGGACCATATGATATGGGTATATACATATAGATACATATATATATACATATATACATACATAGACTTGGAGGCGCACTCTAGGTCTTCATGCAATCAAATAGAAAAAGGCTCTAAGCCACGTCCGTCCAACGTTTCCGTTTATTAAAACTTTCCTCGGGGGCAAAATGCATTACAATACAGTGGAAAAAGTGCTAAAATAACTTATCCCAATTTAGAATCCCTCCACACATCCCCAATCGTTGCAGCTGCTGGTACGGAATCACCGGGCACCATCATCTGCATGCCAGCCTTTTCAATTAAATGCCAATCACTGTTTGCTATTTTTCTCTGAGACATTTGTATTGAGTGTGTATTTCTTTTAAATAAAAATTAATACATTTAGTAAATTTATTTTTATTTAAAAGAAATACACACTCAAGTGTGTACAAGTGTGCACCGGCTCTTTTTTTGCATATTACTATATATAACCTTGTTTCTAACTTTATAAGCAAATAAGAGCATTTGTAATTACTGTATTTGCCGGCGTATAAGACGACCCCCCAACATTTCCACTCAAAATATAGAGTTTGTAATATACTCGCCGTATAAGACTACCCCCTCTCTTCCGCACACCTCCGCACCAATCATATTACTGTATGGCGTATAAGACGACCCCCCAACATTTCCACTCAAAATATAGAGTTTGTAATATACTCGCCGTATAAGACTACCCCCTCTCCTCTCCACCCCTCCGCACCCATCATCACCGTGTCTGCCCAGCACCCATCATCACCGTGTCTGCCCAGCACCCATCATCATAATGTCTGCCCAGCACCCATCATCATCATGTCTGCCCAGTACTCATCATCATCATGGCCAGCCAGC
>WWET01008572.1:0-13461 GCA_011038615.1 Limnodynastes dumerilii
CTCTCCCCTCTTATCCCTCACTCCCCCTCTTTTCTCCTCTCCCCTCTTGACCCTCACTCCCCCTCTTATTCACTCCTCCCTTTCATCCCTCACTCCCCCTCTTATCCTCTCTCATATGTCATTCCCGTCTTATTACCTCTCCCCTCTTGTACCTCTCTCCTATCTCTCTTTTCCCCTTATCCCTTCTCATCCATCTCTCCTCCCCTCTTATACCCTCTCATCCCTCACTCCTCTCCTCTTATCTTCTCTCCTCTGTCATCCCTTACTCCTCTCATCAATTCCTCCCCCCTTATCCCTTCTAAATATATCCCCAAACTCCTCTCCCTCCCTCTAACACTATCTGTGCCCCTTTTCCTCCTCAGTCTCTCCCTTTCCCCCTCGCTGTCTCTAATTCCACACTATCATCCCACACTGGGCCGGATTCTGAACTACGGCCGTCTTACACACACTGCCGTATAGACGCATATATGCAATCTACGTACCGAAACGATACATAGATTACGTACAATAGTTACTACGCTTGCGAAGCAGCTATCTTTCTGCAAATGACGGCCTTAGTTCAGGATCTGGCCCACTGTCTCTCCTCTCCCTCTCTCATTCCTTTCTTCCTCTGTCTACCCTCTCCTTAGATTATACCCCTCCTCTCAACACCCATCATTCCCCCTTCTCTCACTGGGCCTGATCCAGAGCTACGGCCGCCGTCGCTAGTACGGTGGCCGTAGCTGTAATGCGCATCCACCGGGCAGATGTTGCCCGGCGTCCCTATGGCAACGCCCGATCGTGGATCGGGCGTCCGTAGCAGCGCCGTAGGGACACTGGAGGGGACGTCCCCCAGCGTCCCTACGTTAAGGTTAGTGTAGGTGGGCGGAAGTTAGTGTAGGGGGGCGGGGGGAGGGTAATGAGGCTGGGAGGGCGGCGTTAATGTACTAACGCCGCCGTTCCAGCGTATCAACTCTCCCTTACGCCGGCTGAAGTTAGGATAGCCTTCAGCCGGCGTATGGGAGAGTTAATACGCTCCTACAAGGGGGAGTATCGGGCCAGAGCAGCGATGTTACGCTGAGCACTACAGCGCTCAGTGTAACATCGTAGCTCTGGATCAGGCCCACTGTCTCTTCCCCCCTCTATCATCACCCCTGTCCCTCCCTGCTCCTCTCTCATTTCCAATTTCCTTGGCTACCCTCTCACACCTTTTCTCTCTACCCCCTCCTTTTCCCATTTGGGAGGAATGTCCTGCAGTAGGAGCAACTAGAAGGCCAATGTTTGCATTAAGCTGATCTATAAAAAGGAGCCATACTCTGCAGACATATGGATGGTGGTAGCACAATGTGCATAGCAATGGATGAATCATTGAGAATCTGCTAATGGCTGTGAGAAGATGCTGTATAGAGGAGCCCACTACACCCTGTAATACGGGGCAGAAAAACTCACAATACACACACACAGGCTAAGAGAAGGACAAACCATAGCACGACATAACGCTATTAATCCTGAGTCAATGTAATAAAATAAAAGCCATGGTCAGGCCTGCGGAGGGCTGACCCAGAAAGGTAACGGATAATGTTCTCAATCCTCTGAACCTGTCTATTGTTAACACTAATGAGGGCAGAAAAGATTATTAGACAACACAAGGTAAACATAGAAAAATCATATTTTAAACATGTAAAAATGCCGTATGTAAAGAACTACACAAAAATAGGGATTCTTCAAGGCTCAAGAAGCAATAAGAAAGTGTTAAAGAAGACTAATCACCACCCGACACTTGTAAAATAGCAATCACTATGATATGTAATTGCTGGAATCTCACAGGACCCAGCAGGAAAATAATAAAGATCAGGAATAAATACTAACACAGCAAAACACATTCTCACAGAGTCAGGAGATCGTGTATCTTACTAGACACCTCAAGAGAGGAATTAACACTATACAGATCAATCAGAGAGAATAATATCTCACCATAGAGATCAGTCAGGAGAGGGACTAATATCTCACCATAGAGATCAGTCGGGAGAAGGACTAATATCTCACCATAGAGATCAGTCAGAGAGGGACTAATATCTCACCATAGAGATCAGTCAGGAAAGGGACTAATATCTCACCATAGAGATCAGTCAGAGAGGGAATATTATCTCACCATAGAGATCAGTCAGGAAAGGGACTAATATCTCACCATAGAGATCAGTCAGAGGGGTACTAATATCTCGCCATAGAGGTCAGTCAGAGGGGGACTAATATCTCACCATAGAGATCAGTCAGAGAGAAACTAATATCTCACTATAGAGATCATTCAGTGAGGGACTAATATCTCACCATAGGGATCAGTCAGAGAGGGAATAATATCTCACCATAGAGATCAGTCAGAAAGGGAATAATATCTCACTATAGAGATCAGTCAGAGAGGGACTAATATCTCACTATAGAGATCAGTCAGGAGAGGGACTAATATCTCACCATAGAGATCAGTCACAGATGGACTAATATCTCACCATAGAGACCAGTCAGAGAGGGACTAATAACTTACTATAGAGCTTACACAGAGAGGGACTAAAGTGTCACCATAGAGATCAGTCAGAGAGGAACTAAAATGTCATCATAGAGATCAGTCAGAGAGGGACTAATACCTCACCATAGAGATCAGTCAGAGAGGGACTAATATCTCACTATAGAGATCAGTCAGCGAGGGACTAATACCTCACCATAGAGATCAGTCAGACAGGGACTAATATCTCACTATAGAGATCAGTCAGCGAGGGACTAATACCTCACCATAGAGATCAGTCAGAGAGGGACTAATATCTCACTATAGAGGTCAGTCAGAGAGAGAGATTAATATCTCACAATAGAGATCAGTCAGGATAGGGACTAATATCTCACTATAGAGATCAGTCAGAGAGGGACTAGTATGTCACCATAGAGATCAGTCAGGAGAGGGACTAATATCTCACCATAGAGATCACTTAGAGAGGGACTAATATTTCACAATAGAGATCAGTCAAAGAGGACTAAAATCTCACTATAGAGGTCAGTGAGAGGGGGACTAATATCTCACCATAGAGATCACTCAGAGAGGGACTAATATCTCACCGTATAGATCAGTCAGAGAGGGACTAATATCTCACCATAGAGATCAGTCAGGAGAGGGACTAATATCTTACCATAGAGATCAGTCAGAGAGGAAATAATATTTCATTATAGAGATTAGCCAGAGAGGGACTAAAATCTTACCATATTGATCATTTAGGAGAGGGACTAATATCTTACTATGGAGATCAGTCAGAGAGGGACTAATATCTCATCATAGAAATTAGTCAGAGAGGGACTAATATCTCACTATAGAGGTCAGTGAGAGAGGGACTAATAACTCACCATAGAGATCAGTCAGAGAGGGACTAATATCTCAATATAGAGATCAGTCAGAGAGGGACTAATATCTTACCATATAGATCAGTCATAAGAGGGACTAATATGTCACCATAGAGATCAGTCAGAGAGAGACTAATATCTCACCATAGAGATCAGTCAGGATAGAGACTAATATCTCACCATACAGCTTAGACAGAGAGGGACTAAAATGTCACCATAGAGATCAGTCAGCGAGGAACTAATACCTCACCATAGAGATCAGTCAGCGAGGGACTAATACCTCACCATAGAGATCAGTCAGAAAGGGACTAATATCTCACTATAGGGGTCAGTCAGAGAGGGACTAATATCTCACTATAGAGATCAGTCAGGATAGAGACTAATATCTCACCATACAGCTTAGACAGAAATGGACTAAAATGTCACCATAGAGATCAGTCAGAAAATAAATAATATATCACCATAGAGATCAGTCAGCGAGGGACTAATATCTCACTATAGAGGTCAGTGAGAGAGAGATTAATATCTCACAACAGAGATCAGTCAGGATAGGGACTAATATCTCACTATAGAGATCAGTCTGAGAGGGACTAATATGTCACCACAGAGATCAGTCAGAGAGGGACTAGTATGTCACCATAGAGATCAGTCAGGATAGAGACTAATATCTCACCATACAGCTTAGACATAGAGGGACTAAAATGTCACCATAGAGATCAGTCAGAGAAGAACTTATATGTCACCTTAGAGATCAGTCAGCGAGGGACTAATACCTCACCATAGAGATCAGTCAGAGAGGGACTAATATCTCACTATAGAGGTCAGTGAGAGAGAGATTAATATCTCACAACAGAAATCAGTCAGGATAGGGACTAATATCTCACCATAGAGATCAGTCTGAGAGGGACTAATATCTCACCATAGAGATCAGTCTGAGAGGGACTAATATCTCACCATAGGGATTAGTCAGAGAGGGACTAATATCTCACCATAGGGATCAGTCAGAGAGGGACTAATATCTCACTAAAGAGATCAGTCAGAGAGGGACTAATATTTCACCATAGAGATCAGTCAGAGAGGGACTAATATCTCCCCACAGAGATCAGTCAGAGAGGGACTAATATCTCACCATAGGGATCAGTCAGAGAGGGACTAATATCTCACCATAGGGATCAGTCAGAGAGGGACTACGATTTCTATGGCACATGAAAGACTGTTAATGCCACGCTGAGTTTTTGACTCTCTCAAGTGTCTTTCTCTCTCCATTGCAGATATTCGGGACAGTGGGAAGAAGCCGATCATGCTGTTTATTCATGGAGGATCTTACATGGAAGGCACGGGCAATATGTTTGACGGCAGCGTCCTTGCCGCGTATGGCAATGTCATTGTGGTGACTATGAACTATCGACTGGGAGTTCTTGGTATGTCAATACGGCATGAGTAAAAATCTTCATTTTCTGAACACATCTGACCAGTGGTATGGATGGGTGAAGACTTCCCTTCTCCCACCTCACAGCTCGCCCTCTGTTATTTATTGTTAAGCTTCATTTGTGGCTATTGTAGAGTTGTGTTTCGTATACATCCAGCCAGGGTACTCTTATCTGTATATAGTCACATATAATGGCCCAGATCCAGAACAACGCTTTACGAACAGCGAATTTACGCGTGGCGGAGACAAAAAATCGCCTTTTGGTAAGTACTGTGCATGCGCACCATAGAAAATACGCTCCGTAACGTAGCGTAATTGTGAACGTATGGGCCATTCACGTACGTGTCACGCAAATACTTACGTGTGGGCGTCTTACGTGTGGGCGTACCAATTTTACGTTAGTCCAAAATACGTCTGAATTACGTTAAGTAGGCGGGGGGTTGTTGATTTAAAGTGTAAAGTATGGGCATGCTTAGCTGCGTAAATTCGTGTTGCCCATACATACGTGTGCGTATCACTGCGGTTACGTTGGCAAAAGTTAAGGTAGGGTTTGGAAAGCGTATCTTGACAAAATACGTACGTTCAAGGGGTGTGCCTAGGGGAGTGTATAGAATATAAGCACACGAAAATACGCTACGCGAATAAACGTACGGCAAACGTAGTTCTGGATCTACACCAATATGTTTAAATCTCCATAGACAGCCCGTGGTAGCCATAGAAGCATAGAAAGTGATGGCAGATAAGAGCTACATGGTCCATCCAGTCTGCCCACATTCATTATATTTTTAAACCATACTGACCATAGTTGCCCCTCAGTTTAGTTTAAGATTGAGGATATATGTATACTGTTCTATATTAGCCTCTACCACCTCAGATGGGAGGTTATTCCACATTTTCCTTATCCTTTCAGTGAAGACATTTTCCACATATTTCCTCTAAACCATCTACTTTAGATTACACACATGTCCTCGTATTCTAATACTCCTCTCCTCTTCCTCTGAATAATGTCCCCTCCTGTACCTGGTTAGATCCTTTTATATAAGTGACACCTGCTATCATATCCCCCCTCTCCCTTCTCTGCTCCAAATTATACATGTTACTTCCTCTAGTCTCTCTCTGTATGTTGTGTGACACAGGCCATGGAGCATTTTAGTTGCTCTTCTTTGCACAGTCTCTAATGTATTTATGTCTTTCTGGAGATATGGCTCCAGAACTGAACGCAGTATTCTAGGTGAGGGCGTACCAATGATTTATAAAGGGGCATCACTACTTCTCTCTCTCTGCTACTAATTCCTCTCCCTATGCAACCAAGCATCTGACTTGCCTTTCTCATTGCTTTGTTACATTGATTGGCTACCTTTGAAGTCACTGGAAATAATGACTCCTAGATCCCTTTCCTCCTCGGTAGATTCTAATGTAATGCCATTAATGATATATCGAGCTTTTGGGTTTTTGTGTCCCAAGTGCATGATTTTGCATTTTTGGCATTAATCTGCAGTTGTCACACTCCTGACCATTCCTCCAGTCTCCTTAGATCATCGGCTATTTTGTTACCCCTCCTGGTGTATTTTTTTTTCCATACTTGTATGTGCTGGGTGAATATATCAGTGGTGACATTTAACCCTTTCCAATAAGGTGACTGGGTAAACAGCTCAACATCAGGCATAAGAAACCTTTAGTACTCCAAGTTTTTCTACAACACCCAGAATACTCTTGCTGGTAGTTTGGACGAGAAAAATACCTGTTCCATGCCAAGATCTTCCACTGTAAAATCCAAAATCCAGGAAGGAGCATGGTGCCCCCATCATTGTGCCCCTGCGATGTATCTCACAGTAGGGCACACAGTCCAATCATGTCAGAGGATATAAACACCGTTCTATGACTAATGTGGTGCCTGCACAAAAGATATTGGGCTGGATCCAGACTGAAGATACTGGGGTAGATCCAGAACTCCGCTTGCAATCTGTTCACTGGCGTAGAGTATTTACACATGTGTACCTCCTATACACTCCCCTAGACACACCCCCTGAATGTACCTTCTATACACTCCCCTAGACACACCCCCTGAATGTACCTTCTATACACTCCCCTAGACACACCCCCTGAATGTACCTTCTATACACTCCCCTAGACACACCCCCTGAATGTACCTTCTATACACTCCCCTAGACACACCCCCTGAATGTACCTTCTATACACTCCCCTAGACACACCCCCTGAATGTACCTTCTATACACTCCCCTAGACACACCCCCTGAATGTACCTTCTATACACTCCCCTAGACACACCCCCTGAATGTACCTTCTATACACTCCCCTAGACACACCCCCTGAATGTACCTTCTATACACTCCCCTAGACACACCCCCTGAATGTACCTTCTATACACTCCCCTAGACACACCCCCTGAATGTACCTTCTATACACTCCCCTAGACACACCCCCTGAATGTACCTTCTATACACTCCCCTAGACACACCCCCTGAATGTACCTTCTATACACTCCCCTAGACACACCCCCTGAATGTACCTTCTATACACTCCCCTAGACACACCCCCTGAATGTACCTTCTATACACTCCCCTAGACACACCCCCTGAATGTACCTTCTATACACTCCCCTAGACACACCCCCTGAATGTACCTTCTATACACTCCCCTAGACACACCCCCTGAATGTACCTTCTATACACTCCCCTAGACACACCCCCTGAATGTACCTTCTATACACCCTCCTAGACACACCCCCTGAATGTACCTTCTATACACCCTCCTAGACACACCCCCTGAATGTACCTTCTATACACCCTCCTAGACACACCCCCTGAATGTACCTTCTATACACCCTCCTAGACACACCCCCTGAATGTACCTTCTATACACCCTCCTAGACACACCCCCTGAATGTACCTTCTATACACCCTCCTAGACACACCCCCTGAATGTACCTTCTATACACCCTCCTAGACACACCCCCTGAATGTACCTTCTATACACCCTCCTAGACACACCCCCTGAATGTACCTTCTATACACCCTCCTAGACACACCCCCTGAATGTACCTTCTATACACCCTCCTAGACACACCCCCTGAATGTACCTTCTATACACCCTCCTAGACACACCCCCTGAATGTACCTTCTATACACCCTCCTAGACACACCCCCTGAATGTACCTTCTATACACCCTCCTAGACACACCCCCTGAATGTACCTTCTATACACCCTCCTAGACACACCCCCTGAATGTACCTTCTATACACCCTCCTAGACACACCCCCTGAATGTACCTTCTATACACCCTCCTAGACACACCCCCTGAATGTACCTTCTATACACCCTCCTAGACACACCCCCTGAATGTACCTTCTATACACCCTCCTAGACACACCCCCTGAATGTACCTTCTATACACCCTCCTAGACACACCCCCTGAATGTACCTTCTATACACCCTCCTAGACACACCCCCTGAATGTACCTTCTATACACCCTCCTAGACACACCCCCTGAATGTACCTTCTATACACCCTCCTAGACACACCCCCTGAATGTACCTTCTATACACCCTCCTAGACACACCCCCTGAATGTACCTTCTATACACCCTCCTAGACACACCCCCTGAATGTACCTTCTATACACCCTCCTAGACACACCCCCTGAATGTACCTTCTATACACCCTCCTAGACACACCCCCTGAATGTACCTTCTATACACCCTCCTAGACACACCCCCTGAATGTACCTTCTATACACCCTCCTAGACACACCCCCTGAATGTACCTTCTATACACCCTCCTAGACACACCCCCTGAATGTACCTTCTATACACCCTCCTAGACACACCCCCTGAATGTACCTTCTATACACCCTCCTAGACACACCCCCTGAATGTACCTTCTATACACCCTCCTAGACACACCCCCTGAATGTACCTTCTATACACCCTCCTAGACACACCCCCTGAATGTACCTTCTATACACCCTCCTAGACACACCCCCTGAATGTACCTTCTATACACCCTCCTAGACACACCCCCTGAATGTACCTTCTATACACCCTCCTAGACACACCCCCTGAATGTACCTTCTATACACCCTCCTAGACACACCCCCTGAATGTACCTTCTATACACTTCCCTAGACACACCCCCTGCATGTACCTTCTATACACTCCCCTAGACACACCCCCTGCATGTACCTTCTATACACTCCCCTAGAGACACCCCCTGCATGTACCTTCTATACACTCCCCTAGACACACCCCCTGCATGTACCTTCTATACACTCCCCTAGACACACGCCTTGAATGTACGGACTTTGACTGCTTTCCGCTTTTCAAACCCTACCTTAACTTTTGCCAGCATAACCGCTCACGCCCGCACACATACGTATAGGCAGCGAGGAGCTACGCCGCCAAGCACGCCCATACTGCACGATTTAAATGCAAACCCCTGCTTATGGCTAACGTAAAATTGGCACGCCCCTTGAACGAATTTACGCTACTGATATGTGAATGGCCCATACGCTCGCAGTTACGTTACGTAGCATATCATCTATCGTGCGCAATACATACCAAATCGTGGTTTTACGTAAATTCGCATGGAAGTGTTGTTCAGGATCTGCCACACTGTAACAAACGCTATCGTACAGAATGTATTACCCGCATGCAGGACATCAGGGCACCCCCCCCCCCCCCCCCCTCCATTTTTGGGCGGCGAACCCCAGGGCGGGTTTGACCATTTACGCTTCTGTGGCCGGCGTAATTACACACTGTTACGTCGGTTGAAGTTAGGGTTGCGTTCAGCCGGCGTAACAGTGAGGAATTACGCCGGCCACAGGGGGAGTGTCGTGGGTCACAGCGTATCGGCGTAGGTCTGGATCAGGCCCATAGAGTATAATTGTCCGTCTAGGAGAGTCAGTAAATTACACCTCTGTAACCCTGGTCTTCTGATAAAGCTTCCGCTGAAAGATAAACATCTACCCTCCTAACACTCTCCGACTCCCATTCCAATCGCATCAATGCTGCTGTCAGTAGTCAGAAATCTAACAAAATGCTTTTCTTTCCTCTGCCCTCTCTAAGGCTTCATGAGCACTGGAGATCAAGCAGCGAAGGGTAATTACGGGCTCTTGGACCAGATTCAAGCTCTGCGTTGGCTGGGGGAGAACATTGGCCATTTTGGAGGAGATGCAGCGAGAATCACTATATTCGGTTCAGGGGCTGGAGCGTCATGTGTCAGCCTTCTCATCCTGTCCCACCACTCCGAAGGTCAGTCACAAACATCCAACTGCGCCAACAATGTCCTTTCAGGGCGTTCTATTAGCTAGGTCTTTCCCGAGTAGTCACACAAAGTCAATATGGCATGACCAGGGTCCAGAATAATAGGTGGACAGAGAACCCTGAATGGCTCATCCAAATGACTGCTTATTCCTCTAAATGCACCCTTAGGAATATTTCCTGTATTTCCTACGTCTGTTACTTCTGGAAGAGGATGTTAGTAGTACTTACAATGTAATATTGGAGGGTGTAGATTTAAGAAATGACCTACTACACATGCATGTAGGTCATTTACACAATCTAGGTGCCAGTTAGGTAGTTTAGTGCTAATGCCGCCTCAGGGAGTCATTAGGTAGAAGTGGGAGGGAGGAGGGATTTAGATTGGCGGGAGGAGGTAGGTAGAGGCAATGTCGGTCCCCATCTAACTCACTCTTAGGTATGAATACAGGCCGGAGATCCCAAAATGTTTAGTAAACTCCCAAATGTTGGGGATGTGTCCGGACTGTCACAGATAGGCAACGCCCTGTACATCTTGTGCACCCCACAAGCTTTGCACACCGCCGTGTAGACAGTCATGACGCCATGCATGCTTTTATCAACACAAAGTCATCCCGCCAAGAGCAATATTTCGCATAGTAAACCCTATGTTGAGGTAAATTGATTGGTATGGGAAGGGGGGATTGGAGATATCACAGCATCAACAAAGCTCAGAAGGAAATTTCTAAGCCTCTCTACTTAATATATCTATCAAACGCCATTTGACTGTGCTTGTCGCAGTGGTCCAGAATCCTTAGTAGCGGCCTAAAGAAGCAAAAACTGGGGAAATTGTAAATACCAAAATCTCTTCTTATAGCCCACCATAAGGATAAAAGACCAAAGAGAAACTTTGAAATTGTTGCTTCAGTCGCAATTCATATTAGATGCTGTACACACTACCATATATTCTATATCTAAATATGTCTTTAATAACTCCTAATACCTCACACTTATATGTAGTCAATGGACACGATTAATGCTTAAAGAGCTCTGGCTTCTTAAGTGCGGAATCTCCCAAAATGCTCCTTATAGGTTAGGTACATAGATTGCCTAATTGCACTAATACAGTTGGGTACATAGATTGCCTAATTGCACTAATACGAAGGAGGAGGGCTAATGCCGCCTTGGGGAGTGTTGAGGCAGAAGGAGGAGGGCTAATGCCGCCTTGGGGAGTGTTTAGGCAGAGGGAGGAGGGCTAATGCCGCCTTGGGGAGTGTTTAGGCAGAGGAAGGAGGGCTAATGCCGCCTTGGGGAGTGTTTAGGTAGAGTTGGAGGGGGAGGGATGTAGATTAGCCAGCAAGGGCGGGGGGAGCGGGTAGAGGTAATAGGAATGCAAGAAGGAAGCTACGCACGGTAAGATAAGGTATCCCTATGGTACTCGTAATGCAATATGGTTCCCAAAAAAGGGGGGCGGGTTAGAGGCAGGACTAGTGAGTTAGGTGTGGTTCTGTCCGCAACTAACTCACTCTTAAGTGTGAATACGTTCCAATGGGCCTAATCCAGACCTAAGAACGTTTTATGTACGCATATGTACCTAAGTTACTCACTACTAAGTATAATGCATTCCCCCCCAGATTTGCGCATGCCACGTGCATAACTTGCCTGTCGCTATTAAGTCTGGATCATGCCTAATGCTTGCATAACATCGCTTCTCTTCTCACCCTCAGGCCTTTTTCAGAAAGCCATTGCACAAAGTGGAACGGCCATCTCCAGCTGGTCTGTAAACTACGAACCACTAAAGTACACCCGTCTGTTAGCTGCAAAAGTCGGCTGTGACTACCCAGATAATTCAGAGATGGTGAGCTGCCTGAGGAGGAAGCCCTACAGAGATCTAGTGGATCAGGATATCCAACCTGCCAGATACCACATTGCTTTTGGACCTGTTGTGGACGGAGATGTAGTTCCAGATGACCCTGAGATTTTAATGGAGCAGGGAGAGTTCCTGAACTATGACATATTGATGGGGGTGAACCAAGGGGAGGGTCTCAAGTTCGTAGAAGACACTCTAGAGAGCGAGGATGGAATATCTGCCAGTTACTTTGATTTTACCGTGTCAAACTTTGTGGACAACCTCTATGGCTACCCGGAGGGAAAAGACGTCCTTCGTGAGACCATCAAGTTCATGTACACAGACTGGGCAGACCGCGACAATGGGGACATGAGACGGAAGACTCTTCTGGCGCTCTTTACAGACCATCAGTGGGTCGCACCAGCAGTTGCCACAGCTCGGTTTCATGCGGAGTACGAGTCACCCGTTTATTTCTATGCTTTTTACCACCGATGCCAGGCAGAAGGAAGACCTGAATGGGGAGAAGCCGCCCATGGGGATGAAGTACCCTACGTCTTTGGTGTACCTATGGTGGGGGCCACAGACCTTTTCCCATGCAACTTCTCCAAAAATGATGTTATGCTGAGTGCCGTGGTCATGACTTACTGGACAAACTTTGCTAAAACTGGGTGAGTCCAATATGGACATTGTGATTGTTATGATGATTGATGTCTGCCATCACTGACCACCACACTTTTATCTCCCAACACACTATTTTAATGACACCCAACCATTCTATCTAGACCTTCACATTAACCTCTACCAATTTCTTACTAATTGTACATAACATCAATTCCCTCTTTTGATCAGAACCCTCTGCCAATTCTCATTATCTTCCATGTCTAATAACTCGTTGGACATAATCCAAACCTCTCAAGTTCCAGAGTGCTGCTGTATCTAGCCTCCCATGTGGGTGAGGGGAGTTACGAGCAATGCACCCTACCTTAAGATTTCTGAGCTGTCCTTACTTACAATGGGGACAGCTTGTAAGTCTTGGTGTGAGGGGCCTTAACACATCCCAACCTGTACACTTTAAATATATCTCCCCCACCTTGCATACAAGACATCCACAGAAACACTTCCATTACGGAAGTCTCGATCCAGATTCATACCTGAAGTGCAGCGTTGTGTATGGGTACCTGCAAAATGTGGTCCGTTTTCTGGTCATTGCTGGCAGAATATGAGCTTAGAAACAAACACTGGTCCAAGTACAGAACCCTGGGGTACTCCACTGGTGACCTTACCATCCCCAGAAGAGACTCCATTTACTACAACCCTTTGTTGTCTATCCTGTAACCAAGATTGTATCCATGCAACTAGCTTTAAGTCCAATCGTAAAGTTTCCAGCTTATTTAACAGTCTTCGATGTGGCACAGTGTCAAAAGCCTTGCTAAAATCTAGATAAGCTATGTCTACAGCTCCCCCTTTATCTAATACTTTACTGACCCAGTCAAAAAATTCAATAAGATTTGTTTGACATGATCTTCCCCCAGTGAATCCATGCTGCTTGGGATCCTGTAAGTTACTGG
>WWET01008572.1:14030-34032 GCA_011038615.1 Limnodynastes dumerilii
CCTCTAAGCTCTTTTAGTATCCTCGGATGTATCCCATCTGGTCCCATTGATTTATCCACTTTCAATTTTGAAAGTTCCTTTAATACCTGTTCCTCGGTAAAAGTAGTAGTAATTGCCCCCACTGTATTAATAGTCTTCCCATTCAAAAGTGGACCCTTTCCCTCTCTTTCTTTTGTGAATATTGGACAGAAATACTTGTTAAGATGATCTGCCATAGCCCTTTCACTCTCAATAAGAATTCCACTTGCTGTTTTGAGCCTTACGATACCCTCCTTTGTTTTTCGCCTTTCATTTATATACCTAAAAAAGCTTTTGTCCCCTTTTTGTACCAAGTGGGCCAGTTTTTCTTCAGTTTGTGCCTTTGCTGCTCTGATAACCTTCTTAGCCTCCTTCTGCTTTGTAAAATACACCTCCCTGTCATCATTATGTCATCATTATTCTGAGTTTGCTTATAATTCCTATAGGCATCTCCTCTGCTGTCACTATACTTGTTGCCTCTTTTGTAAACCACATTGGCTTTCCTTTTCCTTTTCCTAACCTTTCTTATACAAAGGTCTGTGCGTCCATTCTGCCAGAGAATCGCTTTCACATTTCCACAAAATCCGCCTTCCTAAAATCTAGCACCCTTGTCTTTGTGTTGTATGGAGCTCTCAAGACCTGATTTACAGTTAAGGGTTAAATTGCGAACTTACCTAAATAAACGCACGCAAAAAATCTTCAATACTGCTTCATAGGAAATAAAGAACCCGGTTAACAACTCCCCCGGTGTCAGGACTTACACAAGGACATAAGTTTTTCCTTTCCGGCGTGCGGACTTTATAAGCTGTGAATTGGTCGTGCTTTTAGGTGCTTAAAATTGTATGTAAAGATACAAAGATACGGAACTAAATGCACTGGTTAGGTATTGAAAAAGTAAAGAACGGTGTTTTTCTTAAAACACGCAGCAGGTGTGGCCTTAACTAAGTAGAAGACACTTGGGGGTAGATCCAGAACTACGTTTGCCGTACGTTTCCTCGCGTAGCGTATTTTCGTGTGCGTACCTTCTATCCACTCCCCTCGGCACACCCCTTGAACTTACGTATTTTGTCAAGATCCGCTTTCCAAACCCTACCTTAACTTTTGCCAACGTAACCGCAGTGATCCGCACACGTACGTATGGGCAACACGTATTTACGCAGCTAAGCACGCCCATACTGTACACTTTACATACAAACCCCCGCATACATAACGTATTTCAGACGTATTTTGGACTCACGTAAAATTGGACGCCCACACGTAAGTATTTACGCAACACATACGTGAATGGGCCATATGCTCGCAATTACGCTACATTACTGTGTGTATATTCTATGGTGCGCATGCAAAGTACTTACCAAAAGGCAATTTTACGTCTCCGCCACGCGTAAATTCGCTCACAAGCGTTGTTCTGGATCTGGCCCATGGTGTCACAGCAAACAATATGGTTCTTTAACTTACGAGTGATCGAGGGTGACCTTAACTTCTTCCGTGCGTATGTTAGTTTCCGCAAGGCTCCTACCTGTGAATCAGTCCTAACTCTGTTGGCACGCCCATACTGTGCATTAGTAGCCTGCGTGCAGCTCATTTGCAGTAAGAGTCTTGCCCCTTTAGCCACGTTACGTGCCGATGTGTGCATCAGTCTTAAGTCTGACGTCCGTGTATGTGAATCAGGCGGCCACGGTTTCCGTGCGTATATTTGGGTTCTGAGCATTCGCAATTTAACTGATCGTAATTTTACGCACAGGAATTCAGCACTTACTTAAGTGTGAATCAGGGCCTCAGTCATTATACTAAACTATAGTATCAATGGACCCCAGGTTCTCACCCACATTTACTTCTAAAATCCTGCCATAATTGTAAGTTCCTAATATAAGATGACCTCTTTGTGAGTGTTCTTTCTCACCAGTTGCTTCCTGTAAGGAATTTAAAATGTTGTTATAGTGAAGACTCCCTCAGTTTACATCTGGTAGATTAAAATCTCTCTGATCATTACCTCCACTTTTAGGACCTTATTCAGAGATCGATATTATCTCCGATTTCCATGCGTATTTTTAAGTACGTTTCAACTGCGCATGAGTAGTAACTTTTTATACGCTGCTCACGTAGACTATACGCACGGAAGTGCCTAGCGTATGGACTTGTGAATCGGACGTGGTAAAATCCGCACGGAGGAATTTACACAGAAATGGGGGGGGGGCATTTAAATGTAGGGAAGTGGACGCGATTACAAAGATATGCACGGGCGGAGGACACATACGCTCGGAAATGGCCACGGAAAGTTAGGGCTGGTCTATGGAGGCGGAAGTCTCTGAGAGGACGGATTAGCAAGGGGAGTGACTGGGTTTTGGTGGGTGTTACTTGCTCCGTCCATGCATATGTTTGCGGACCGATCGCCGGACGGATCTCTGAATACGGCCCTTAATGTCATTATAGCAATGTCTTGCAATATGACGTTGTTTGTTTCCTCATCTGGTCCTGGAGTCGTCACTCCAGTATAAAGAATAACCCCCGGGGTTTCTATGGTTGCCCAAAGTGCCTCAGTTTTTCTCCAATACTCCATATTAAAGTTGAATATAACCCTTCCTTTACCTACATTAATTAGGGATAAATTCAGGGATTTTATTTCCTAAGCTCCTAGCATTTGCATACTTTGCTCTGAGAGGTTATGTTTTGAATCTCCTATTCTTTCATTTATTGTCATTGCTAGGGATGTTTATATTGTTTTTTCTGTTTTCTTTACCCTTAAATGCTGTGGCTATGCTATATGGCATTATTGTCTGACCACACAACACTTCTTGGCTAGGGGAGCTGCTATTTTTATTATTGGTATCACTGCCCCCCTCTCCTAGTTTGAACAGTTCCTAATAAAGAATTTAAGATGCTCACTTAGAATTTCTGTTCCCATAGAAGATGGTTGTAAGCCATTCTTTCTATACAGGTTTCCGTTTTGCCAGGTGGAATGGCTATGTTTTATGAAACCAAATCCTTCCTCATGACACCACTTTTAAAACTACTGATTGAAGTCACTAATGCGCATCATTCTACCTTCTTCATATCTGTGTACTAGCAGCACTTCAGAAAAAGTCACAGTATTTGCCACCTGCTTAAGAGCAGTTCCCAACTTTCTAAATTCATCTCTGACAGCCACAACTCCAGCATTGGCCAAGTCATTTGTCCCAAGATGGATAATGACATCAACTTCCTTTTCCTTGCTCACTGCCTTTACAATATATAAAATGCGCTTTTTATCTCGTGGAGCTGTAGATCCCGGTAAGCACTTCCGGCATTTTTCTATCTGACATTACCAAGAATATTGTAATGGTGACTACTTTGTTAGGCGTTACAATAATCCTGACCCAGATCCGGATCCAGATTTAGTAGTTGTGACCATTTTTTGCATAAATATACCTCCTCCAATTTTTCCTACTATTGCGTCAATCTTCATGTGCACATGGACACGATACCTGAGTCCAGCTCCAATCCGGAACTTCAAGATACACATTTCCATTCTGGTCACTGTACAATGCTCAGTTATTTTAAATGAAGCTGGTGCATGTTTGAGTTAGGGTCCTCCTGGCAGAGGGCATGGTCTCCTCTAACACTTATGGTCCTCCTGGCAGAGGGCGTGGTCTCCTCTAGCACTTATGGTCCTCCTGGCAGAGGGCGTGATCTCCTCTAGCTCTCTGTGACAGCAGGACATGTGAGACGTCCAGTAACGCTCTCTGTGACAGCAGGACATGTGAGACGTCAAGTAACGCTCTCTGTGACAGCAGAACATGTGAGACGTCCAGTAACGCTCTCTGTGACAGCAGGACATGTGAGACGTCCAGTAACGCTCTCTGTGACAGCAGGACATGTGAGACGTCCAGTAACGCTCTCTGTGACAGCAGGACATGTGAGACGTCCAGTAACGCTCTCTGTGACAGCAGGACATGTGAGACGTCCAGTAACGCTCTCTGTGACAGCAGGACATGTGAGACGTCCAGTAACGCTCTCTGTGACAGCAGGACATGTGAGACGTCCAGTAACGCTCTCTGTGACAGCAGGACATGTGAGACGTCCAGTAACGCTCTCTGTGACAGCAGGACATGTGAGACGTCCAGTAACGCTCTCTGTGACAGCAGGACATGTGAGACGTCCAGTAACGCTCTCTGTGACAGCAGGACATGTGAGACGTCCAGTAACGCTCTCTGTGACAGCAGGACATGTGAGACGTCCAGTAACGCTCTCTGTGACAGCAGGACATGTGAGACGTCCAGTAACGCTCTCTGTGACAGCAGGACATGTGAGACGTCCAGTAACGCTCTCTGTGACAGCAGGACATGTGAGACGTCCAGTAACGCTCTCTGTGACAGCAGGACATGTGAGCTCTGTAAATAGGTATACTCTGTTCCACATTCAGCATGTGGAGCATATACACACTCGCTATGCACACACTACCGCCTGCACTTTTTGACTGCAGTTTTTTGGGGTATATTCAGATTTTCAGATCAAACAGTAATTCATCCGGAGCTGAAGCCCCTGTAGCCCTAGTCCCATGTGGACTTACTAGAGAAGGACCCTTCCATAAAATTTCCACGCTGTCCCCACGTAATATGGGATTGGTTTGGAAATATGGACAGGGCCAGAAAGCACCCTTACTGTATAGTACAATGTAAACTAGCAAACATGCCATACACAACCTTCCCCTGCCCGACGCAGAAGGGAAGAGAGGATTCCGGGCATCAAGATCTGTGCTAATAATCCGAGGTGCATGCATGCAGTCATTAAATATTGGCATTTTCAGCCCAAAAACTGAAGAAAATGACAACATTTCCTTTTAAGGATCCGATTGTTCTCTGGATAGGTCAGTATGCGTTCAGAATGCAAGGCACGATCTAGTAATCTAGTGTAGGCCTTACGGGCGTGCGAGGTCATTACGGCCGTTGTATTTGCTGGGAGTGCACTCCCCACTAAAGGTATGGAGATACGACTGGCTTAAAAGGGGGGACAACCCCTTTTCCGTAACCATTATGGCATGCGCACAACCTTCCAGACAGGGGAATTACTTATGCTCTGTACGCAATTCCTCTGTCGGTCGGACCCGAGGATTGGGCTCATACTGTGCCGTTTATTTAATACTTTTTTACATTTATCTGGAATACAGCAGAACTCTGTACGTGTTTATAACTATTTTTATTTAATACGATAAATATGTCTGCAATGTTCATTTTTGTAGTCTACAAGATTCCGTCTCTTTATAACACGGTCAGACAGCAGGACCTTTCCTATCAGCCGTCACGGAAAAACATCCCTTGATTTGCATGATATAAGTGATGGCTGACAGCAATGGACTTGTATGAATCGATTTCTAAACCTTGTAACAGCTTCATCTGTCTAAAGGGTTGGAGGGAACAATATAAAAGACTTATGAATAATGCAGGCATTGCTGTGTGGAACACATGGGGTCGGCCTCCCTGGAAATGCAAAAGAATAGGCCCCTTACACTGAATTAGAGTGATGAATTGGACGTGGTCCTTTCTAGAGGGCAACTTTAACCCAGCTGCTGTGAACAATTAATTACAGCAAATGAAAATACATCTGGGCTCCGCTCGCTTACAATGAGTCATTAATATTTACGGCTTAGGAGAGCCATTGATGAGGATGTGTTTAATGGGTTAAAGGAAAGTGACCACAACACCCTAACACAGAGGCAATGTGTATTTACCAGATGTAAATGCATGGATTATCGTCTGAATCAAAGGTTTTAATATTTATCTGTCTCCGGTAGACCTGAGCAGTGCAGACATAAGCTGTGCTATCAGACAGATGGCAACAAAAGTCCAATATACTCATTTTAACTTATTCAATAGTAAATAGCCGCTTAATAGTTTCACCAAGCACGTTATCACATTTAATAAAAACAAAGCCATGTCATCCTCTGACTGACTGGGCCCAGGAATCCAATTCCTTACTCATGTGGTCAAAAAGGTTGCATCAACGTGATGTAAGTGGAGAACTGATCTCAAAGCCACCAACCCCATAGGGTTTGTGCTATGTACTTGCAATAAATTCTTATACCTGAACACCACAAAACCACCATAACATTGTATAATAGCTAATCCTTCCTGGGGATGTCACATCTATGGATCTCTCTTAGGACCTGATTAACACCTAAGAGGCTTCTGCTTCTTAGGTGCGGAGATTTGAGAAATGACCTGCTGCGCATGGGTAGTAGGTCATTGACCCAATCTACGTACCAGTGAGGTATGTGGATTGCCTCTGTGCGGTCTTTAAAGACTGCGCGGAGTAGTTGAGTTAGAAAGAGGTGGAAGTGAGATGGGGAGGGATTTAGATTAGCGGGGGAGGGCGGGGGAGAGGCGGGAAGAGTCATTCTTTTCTCGTAAGTGACATAAAGCTCCTAAAAATGGGGGCAAGATGGGTGAGTCACTCTTAGGTGTGAAAACGACCCGTTATCCCTTTATGTTGGCCAGTAACACATGTAGAAGGTCATATAATTTCCTCTTCTCTCCCTTTATTGCAGAGATCCCAACCAGCCCGTCCCTCAAGACACCAAGTTCATCCATACAAAGCCCAACCGCTTTGAGGAGGTGGTATGGACAAAGTTTAACCCTAAAGAAAAACATTATCTGCACATTGGCCTAAAGCCTCGGGTTAAGGATAATTACCGCGCTAACAAGGTCGCTTTCTGGCTGGAGTTAGTCCCTCATCTTCACAACCTTAATACTGTGCAACATCCTTCCACTACCACCAGACTACCCCCCTACAGCACCCGTTGGCCAACCGGTACCAGGGTAAACAGTGGCAGCACCACCCGCCGTCCACATGCCACCCTTCCTCCCGATGGCGATGATGGAGACGAGATGGAGGACCGGCCTCGATTCTCTCCCTTTCCCGGAGACTCGCGTGACTACTCCACGGAGCTGAGTGTGACAGTCGCAGTGGGGGCATCGCTTCTCTTTCTCAACATTTTGGCTTTCGCCGCTCTTTACTACAAGAGGGATAGGCGTCATGAACTGCGTCAGAGGCGCCACAGTCCTGGGCGGGGAGGTGCCCCAGGCAATGACCTGGCCCATCACGGACCAGAAGAAGAACTTATGTCCCTTCAGATTAAAAGAGCTGGAGGGGCCCCGGATCTTGAGCCGCTGAGACCACACGATATACTGCGACCAGCTTGCCCTCCCGACTACACATTGGCATTGAGAAGGGCCCCTGAGGACGCTCCGCTCCCTCCACCGCCTCCACCTCCTGCCTCTGTTATGGCTCCAAGCACCATTTCGGGCCTTCCTTCATTACATCCTTTCAATACATTCCCCACCACGGCCCACAACAATACCCTTCCCCATCCGCACTCAACCACAAGGGTATAGTGGTGCTAGTCATATCTCCCTCTACACACACATTGCCCCTGTCTCCCCCTCCCTCTTACGAACAGCAACATTGGCTTTCTGGGCCTACAACGCCTGGGCCGGATTTTGCCTTATGGCAGGGGATGGGGGTAGATCAAATGACTTGTTTATAAAGAAGGGGCAGAAAAACCACTACCCACGCTCCCCGTGCCCCTTCTTCTCCTCCTCAGGCTTCATAAACTGCTGCCAGTGATCGACTTACAGGTCTATGAAACCTGCACCGGAATTTCTGCCTATGTTATGGGGGAAACAGGGTCAAAGAAAAGAAAACCAGATGACGGGGCAGTTATTTAATGGGATGTAGGGGAAGGTCACATAAATTATACCCCCTGTTTCTCTTTTTAGAAAGGGATGGGGGAGAATGGATAACGGAGGAACAGAGGTCTAATTGATTAGGCCGAAGCCTCCAGTGACTCACTTCTACATCGGCTTTATTTTTATTCATGAATAATGCACATTTGATGGGGGACGTTACACTGGCTGGAAGGCGTCTCAGATACCCCAAGTCTGCTGTGTTTCATGTACTGAAACGTCAAGGAATATACTTCTCCCCCGGTGGCTTGATGTACCATCACAGGGCGACGGGGATAAGAAGAGCTGTCCCTTCATTGGAGAAAGGGGACAGGGGGCGAATGTAAAGGGGAAAGGGGTAAATGCATGAGAGGCCAAACTATGCCCCTCCCCCTGAAACACACACACACACAAACACACACACGCAGTGCCAATTATTCCCCTCCACCTCTCTGACAAGGTGGCTGGCTCGCAGGTTACCGGGGGGTGTTCCAATGGTCAAAGTTGTCCTGCCTCTCCACTGCCATAATCCCCAAGAACCCTCTGGCGGACCAAGAGGTGACGGGAACTGTAAATGTGCCAAAATAATAGCGAGGGAGTTTCTAATACGATGGATCTTTACTCTCCGATTTTTCTATATTATGTTTCCATCATTTTCCTTCTAAACTTCTCTGCTTGTTTTCCTCTTCCTTATTACCCCCTCGATATCCTCCCTCTCCAAACCCCAACCAGAAATCCACCTCTCCTTCCATAACACCATCCCCCTCTCCTCTTTTTACCAATTCCTCCATCACCAAATACGGCTGAACCCCGCGGCAGGGGTTAGCGATTAGAAGCACATAGAGATCCCGCTTTCCCGCTGCTGGCGATGGCGGCTGCATAATTACAAAGCAGAGACAGGAAAGTCCAACATGTTTTGCCACTCTTGGTTGTTTATGAGATGATCAACTGGGAACGAGTGGATGGAAACCAGACAGAGCCTATTATTTAACATTAATAGTGCACGGCCTTCAATCCCAAAATTCTATACCTGACATTGCTACCATGAAAGGTCGTAAGAGGGGGATTAGTATAAATATAAGGCCAGTGTCTCCTGTGATGGGATAATAGTGTCACACACACAGGATTCCTATAAGTTATAGGGTCAGTGTCTCCTGTGATGGGATAATAGTGTCACACACACAGGATTCCTATAAGTTATAGGGTCAGTGTCTCCTGTGATGGGATAATAGTGTCACACACACAGTATTGTCTCCTGTGATGGCATGAAAGGTCGTAAGAGGGGGATTAGTATAAATATAAAGGGTCAGTGTCTCCTCTGATGGGATAATAGTGTCACACACAGGATTCCTATAAGTTATAGGGTCAGTGTCTCCTGTGATGGGATAATAGTGTCACACACACAGGATTCTTATAAGTTATAGGGTCAGTGTCTCCTGTGATGGGATAATAGTGTCACACACACAGGATTCATGAAAGTTATAGGGTCAGTGTCTCCTCTGATGGGATAATAGTGTCACACACACAGAGGATTCCTATAAGTTATAGGGTCAGTGTCTCCTGTGATGGGATAATAGTGTCACACACACAGGATTACTATAAGTTATAGGGTCAGTGTCTCCTGTAATGGGATAATAGTGTCACACACACAGGATTCCTATAAGAGTTATAGGGTCAGTGTCTCCTGTGATGGGATAATAGTGTCACACACACACACACACACACACACACACCTACACACACAGGATTCCTATAAGTTATAGAGTCAGTGTCTCCTCTGATGGGATAATAGTGTCACACACATTTAAGGTGGTAAGTGGCCATATAACTTAGTGGAATCCTAATTGTGAGACACAGTATGAGTATTTTACAATACCATTTTTGTAAACATTTTACCAGAAATTCCTCCTTCCCATCACTGACCTTAAAAAGATTTATATGCTATAGATTGTTCTATTATAAAGGGAAATATTGAATATATAAATATATATTTGTGCACGGAATGGTGCATACAGAGAGGTGTATATGGACACACATAAATATACAGAGTCGCTGATGTCGCGAGTGTCGTGGCACCAGAGAATAATGTTTCTGGTGGTCTTCATCCCATCTGAAGTTTGCACCTTCAGGATTTTAATGCCACTCCACACGGTGCAGGATGACACCTTATAGAATTGTATAACTATGTGTGTAAATATACATTCGATGAAGGCACAGGAGATGCCTTACAGCCTTTTTTGGGCCCTGGCGCAGATTTGGTTAAAAACTGGCACTTTTTATTTTCATTTTCTGTTTTTGGGATCTTGGACTGAAATAAAATGACAAATTTTGGTGAAAAAAAGAAAGTTTCTTGGCTTATTCATCAACATAGAAGGACACAGCATGTGGTGAGTAATATAGAAACGGAGGATTGGGAGATATTTCAATGAATGATCATTCTGAAGGGGATATTTTAGGGAACATGATAGACAAGGGAAATTTAAGGACACGTGTGATGCCTAATAAAAGTCACTTAATATTCAGGAACCTGGTGAAGAACCAAGAGTATCACACGCAGGGAAATCAGAAGAAACAATTTGTGTGTCACAGACAAGGGACAACAATCATTGCACGTCTGTGATGTTGGGAATTATGGAGAGATGGTGGTCAATGGTTAGGATTCACCAATGGAAGCGTGTTCATCATAAGTTACAAGCATAATGTAATTGGACAGCTGCACTGCTAACCGCTCGCCACACACTTCCCAATCCCGGGCATCAAATGAAATCTTAATCGGCAAACACGTCCACACTCTACATAGTAAGAACAGGTCACTCCATCGTCAAAAACTTATTTTACTTTAGTCTGGATAGGGTGTAATGCATTTCGATTGGTTAGCACTGTATTCATTCACAATAAAGTAGATACGAATATACAGAAACTAGAGAAATATAAAAAATGTAGGATCTGATCTTTTGCTGAGGCAAAGCAACCGATCTTCTGCAGAACGAAGACTCTGCACCAAAAGATGAGTATAATTCCATTCCCAACCCTTACCCTAACTTTCCCCTTCCATTACCCTAATCCTCCCTTCCCCGCGGTCTAACCCTAAGACTCCCCTTCCATTACCCTAATCCTCCCTTCCCCGCGGTCTAACCCTAAGACTCCCCTTCCATTACCCTAATCCTAATCCTCTCTTCCCCACAGTCTAACCCTAAAACTCTCCTTCTATCACCCTAATCCTAACCCTCCCTTCCCCACAGTCTAATCCTAAAACTCCCCTTCCATGGCCTTAACCTTAACCCTCCCTCCTTGTGGCGGGTGCAATGGGTTTGGTTATTGTCATACTATCTGCATTTTCACCCATTCATTTTCAGAAGCACCGCCAGACCCGTCGCAGGAGAAGTGAGTAACCTCTCCAGGGACATTTAGTGTTAGGAGGAGGGTTAAGGTTAAACTCTGGGGAAGGGAGGGTTAGGGCCATGGAAGGGAAGGGTCAAGTTTACGACCAGGCTGTGGGGAAGGGAGGGTTAGGGTCAGGGTGTGGGGAAGGGAGGGTTAGGGTCAGGGTGTGGGGAAGGGAGGGTTAAGTTAATAGAAGGGGAGGGTTAGGGTAAGGATAAGGAAAAGGGTTAAAGATACTTACTATTCAGAGCACCATGTTCGGCACTTTAGGGATCGATTGCTTTGCCTCTGCGAAATAGTGCCGTTTGTGACAGGGACCCACACCCATATGTATATACCGTATATATAACTGGTACTCCCAGAAAAAAGGGTGAGAACCGCTGTTCTATCTGATGTTATCAGCATAACGCCACTGTCAGATTAAGGCCGACTTTTTAAACCTGTTAGACATCTGGTACATGCAGGATGGCTGTCGACCTTATGATTGTCATTGATTTATTGCATACCCTCGGATTCTGCTCGGTAACTATAAGTTACATAAGTCATATGGCTGAAGATTAAACTCCACAGATGGTGTAACCATTTAACAATTTTTAAAGAACAAAGACATCTGTTAATGGGGTGACATTCAAGATAATCTATTACACAAATATCTCAAGATATAACCAGAAATTGACAACAAATCAGAGATATACACCATTGCTGCATTGTATGGCCATGCCCAAAAATACTCAGATCTGATCAATAAAACCATGTGACCACAGATGCATTGATCCTATTAGAGGAAACCATTCAGTCTACTGCAGACCAGACACTGTGGCCTTTGAAACATGGTGAGTCTCAGATGAATACTCCTCTTCTGTAGCCCAAGCACAGGGAATCCAAATGTTGTGAAACTACAAGATCCATCATGCTTTGTCTGGTGCAGTCAGAGGATGCTGGGAGCAGAAGATTCACAACACTTGGAGTTCTGGAGATTAACTATTCCTGATCTATCCCATCACTGTTATTGTCAGGTGGTCATAGTAGACAGCAGGCAGTGGTCATAGTAGACGCAAGGCAGTGGTCATAGTAGACACCAGGCAGTGGTCATAGTAGACACCAGGCAGTGGTCATAGTAGACACCAGGCAGTGGTCATAGTAGACACCAGGCAGTGGTCATAGTAGACACCAGGCAGTGGTCATAGTAGACACCAGGCAGTGGTCATAGTAGACACCAGGCAGTGGTCATAGTAGACACCAGGCAGTGGTCATAGTAGACACCAGGCAGTGGTCATAGTAGACACCAGGCAGTGGTCATAGTAGACACCAGGCAGTGGTCATAGTAGACACCAGGCAGTGGTCATAGTAGACACCAGGCAGTGGTCATAGTAGACACCAGGCAGTGGTCATAGTAGACACCAGGCAGTGGTCATAGTAGACACCAGGCAGTGGTCATAGTAGACACCAGGCAGTGGTCATAGTAGACACAAGGCAGTGGTCATAGTACACACCAGGAAGTGGTCATAGTAGACACAAGGCAGTGGTCATAGTAGACAGCAGGCAGTGGTAATAGTAGACAGCAGGCAGTGGTAATAGTAGACAGCAGGCAGTGGTCATAGTAGACACAAGGCAGTGGTAATAGTAGACAGCAGGCAGTGGTCATAGTAAACACCAGGCAGTGGTAATAGTAGACACTAGGCAGTGGTAATAGTAGACACAAGACAGTGGTCATAGTAGACACCAGGAAGTGGTCATAGTAGACACAAGGCAGTGGTCATAGTAGACACAAGGCAATGGTAATAGTAGACAGCAGGCAGTGGTAATAGTAGACACAAGGCAGTGGTCATAGTAGACACCAGGCATCGAATGTGAAAATACAAAACTTCTGCAACAATGAGCTCACAATTACTCAAACAATTATAGTTACCACTAGAAATAACACTGGTACCTGCCCTATAGGAAGACATTACTATTGGTCCAACTTCCAAACACTACAATAACAATCTAAGATCAGAACATTTAGGACATGATAAACACCCACCTCACCTGCACGATGAGTCCTCCAGGTCCTCAAAGTAATCCTCCTTGCATGCCAATCCTCAGAGCTCTCGGGTAAGTTCATCTGGTAGTTCTCCAAATGATTGTGCTTTTATCGTCCTTTGACTTATTATGTTCTGAAGAGCACAATTTGGGTTTAATGCATGTGTCGTATCCTTGTTCTGCCCTTTGGATCCTGTTGATCGAGAGTCATTCCTTCCCATCATCCTCCACAACAGCTTGATAGCTCATAGAGAATCCTTTAATTTAACAAAGATTATCATTTCAACATAGGAGAGTGCTCAGTGGTTCAATCACATTTTATATCTACTTCCAGTCCTCCCGGGTCTCTCAACGCTCTGGTGTTCTCCAAAATTGTACCAATTACACTGGTTAACAAAATATTTCTTATTTTTGTCACAAGAGTGAACATATGCGAGTCTAATAATGTGTTTTATGTGCTGAATTCAAACAATCTTTAAGAATGTCTATCATGTAAGGATTTAGAATTCGACCCAATTAAAGTTAACAATATTACGCTTATGAACCCTACATACTTAGTAAAAGATTAACACACATAAAATGCAGATGCATAGGATTGTCTGCTGTATTTTGGCTCAGGAGCGTACCTTTTAAGGGTACAACAGTAGTAAGCAAGCACTTGGGCTCACCTGCCTTTATTCAGCTTTTCCATTACTGAAATATCCTGGTGGAACTATTCACTATGATCATCACTGAGTGCCCCAAGACTGACTGGGAAAAAATCCAGATGCAAGTCCAAGATATTGACTTTCAAAGCTGTGTTACATCCCATGAATTTATAAGATTTTAAAAGATTGGTCAATATTTTTTTTTTAGTTTTCTGCCTTATCCTTTCCTAAGATGGTAAATGCTCTTGAAAGACTTGCAGCTTTTCTAGCCTCAATCAGCAGACCACTGATGCTCCCATGTTGCATCTTGTTCTCTTATCTGAGGTCCTACAAACATACCAAGGATTCTTCAGGAATTCTTTTCTTAAGTGTGCAAATCCAAGTCCAATTCAATCCACTATTTTACTAAAGTTCTTCATAACACGAAGCCTTATATGAATTGGAGGTTGATATACTTTTTCTGGACCAACAAGTGGTATACTGACAACATTTGTCTTTCCTGAGGGTGATGTTCACTTTGGTCACTGCTTGTAAGTGTAATGATTTTTCTGGTGTCTGCTGTCCCACACATAGAGAAAACAACAGTACTTTGTGAAATAAAATGGTAGTAACAGAAAAAAGGTAGAATTATACCTGATAATTGGGTTTCCTCCGCTCTTGATGGCAGCATAGCACTATGGTTAAATACCATGGGGCGGGAGCCAATGCAGGAAAAGAAAATACCCACCGAATACATAAATAGGCCCCTCCTCCGGTGTCCATTTCTTCCCACTTTCTCTAGCTATAATATACAGATCACATGGTAATGAATAACACAGGGATGGAAACTAGCTATTCTGCCATCAAAAGGAAATCCAATTGTCAAACATAATTCTACCTTTTCCTCCTCCCTTGATGGCAGCATAACACTATGGGAAATGCCAAAGTTGAATTTTATGAGGAGGGGCACCGCACCACAACCAGTGTACCAAGACATCAATATATCTTACCTATACCCTTTCCGTATAATTTGCTTTTTTTTTTATTTAACTGCACTTAAAACCCTTCTGCCAAAATTCGCATCTGCGGAGGCTATAACGTTGATCTTGAAGTACTTAATGAAGTAGTGAATTGATGACCATGTGGCTGCATTGCACAGATCTTGCACCGATGCCTCTCCTTTAGCTGCTCAGGATGTTGACATAGCTCTGGTGGAATGAGCCTTCAATCCCACCGGTAACTCTAATTCCTTGCTCACATAAGCCTGTTGTATGCAGCTTTTGATCCACCTTGCTAATGTTGTCTTGTGGCTGCTCCTCTGGTATGATGAACAGCTGTTTTGATTTTCTGAGCTGGCTTGTCCTGTGGAGATAGATCTTTATTGTTCTTACTAAGTCCAGAGTGTGGAAGACCCTTTCCCTATCTGATGAGGGATTAGGGTAAAAGGATGGTAAGACCAACTCCTGGTTTAAGTGAAATTTTGTGACGACATTGGGCAAGAATGATGGGTTCGTTCTAAAGTCTACCTTGTCTTAATGAAAACACATTTATGATTCTTCTATCCAGAAGACTTGTATTTTCGAGACCCTTCTGGCTGAAGTAATAGACACTAAAAATGTTGTCGTCCAGGCTAGAAACTTAAGCTATGTTTTTTCCAAGGGTTCAAATGGATGCTGAGTTAGTGCTTCCAGCACTAAATTCAGGTCCCATGTTGCTGTAGGTTTTCAAATTGCAGGTCGTATCCTTGATGCTGCCTGAATGAGCTGCTTCACATATCTGTTGTTTGCAAGATCTGTGTCTAAGAATGCACTGAGTGCTGATATGTGCACCTTGAGGGTATTTAAGGCTAAACCCTTTTCCAGTCCTGCTTGTAGAAATTCAAGGATGACCCCGATTAAATCTAACATCCTGTGAAATCACTCATGAAATATACCCCATATCCTGTGATATATTTTGGAAGTGGTCACCTTCCTGGCCTTAAACAAAGTGTTAATTACTCTGGTAGAACACAATTGTCTGGATAGACTGGAGATCTCAACTTCCATGCCGTCAAATTTAAAGTCTGCGGTGCTAGATGATAGACTACACCCTGCTTTAGAAGGCCCGGGAACATTGTCAGTGTTATAGGATCCTCCGTGGCAAGACTGAGGGCCTGAGGAAACCATGGTCTCCTGGGCCACCAGGGAAAAATTACTAAGAATTCTGCCTGGGATGCCAGAATCTTCATTATTACCCTTGGAATTAGGAGTATCGGTGGAAAAACATACGCCAGCTTGAAGTTCCAGTTTCTTGATAAAGCATCCACTCCGTATGGTCCTGTATCCTGGAATATGGAATAAAACCTTTTGATTTTCTTGTTCTTGTTTGTGGCCATCAGATCTATATCTGGAATATCCCATTTCCTTGTTAACTGGCAGAATACTGACTGGTCTAATTCCCACTCGCCTGCGATAACCTGATTCCTGCTGAGCGAGTTCGCTGTTATATTGATGTTCCCGGCAATGTATTCTAGCAGATTCTCTTCTTCCCAGGACATAAGAACATCGGCTTGCTCCATCATGGCTGTACTCCTTGTTCCGCCTTGACAATTTATATACGCCACTACAGGCTTGTTGTCAGAGTGTACTGATAGTTGACATTGCTTGTTTTCCTGTTGAAATTATACGCAGACTTCGATGACCGCTCTGAGTTCTTTTACATTTGAGTGCTTTTGAGCCCACTCGAGATCCCAGGTTCCTTGCGCTATGCTTGATCCGCACACAACACCTCAGTCTTTCCCGCTGGCATCCGTGGTTATCACCACTGGAAGTTGTGTTTTGAAAGATCTTCCTATCAGTAGGTTTTCTCACCACATACGGTTTCTTATTACTTCTGTTAATATCGAGATTACCTGATGTTTGTCTCTTGTTTTCTTACTCCATTGCCTCAAGAAGCAGCTTAGTAATGCCCTCATATGTGCTCTTGCCCAAGGAACTGCCTCTATGGTGGCTGGCATCAATCTTAGTATCTGCATACATTGTTGCGCTGTGACCCATGGTTGTCTCCGGACCTGTAACACAGCTTCCTTGATCATACTTGCATGCTCCTGGGGCAGAAATATCTTCTCCTGTTCAAAGTCCAGTATGACTCCTTCAATCTGGTCACTGGTTGTAGTTGACATTTCTCCCAATATATGAGCCAGCCATGCTCTAGTAACACTTGAATTGTTCTGGTTGTTCATATTGATGCTTGTGCCACTGACCTTGCTGCTATAAGTAGGTCATCCAGGTATACCCATATTACTATTCCCTCTGATCTCAGTTTCTCTATTAGAGGGATTAATGTCTTTGTGACCGTCTTTGGTGAGGTGGATAGGCCAAAAGGAAGTGCTGTGTACTGGAAGTGTTGCTTCAGAACCTTAAAAACCTCTGATGGTCCTGGCATATTGGGATGTGCAGATATGCATCTTTTTATTTGATGGAGGTGAGGAACATACCCCGGTAGAGACCTGGTATTATCCTCTTGATGGATTCCATCTTGAAGTGTCTGGCATATAGATATTGGTTCAGGTTCCTGAGGTCTAAAATAATCCTGAACCCACCTGAATGTTTCTTTATTATGAATATCTTAAAATAATAACCCCTTACTCTTTGGGAGGGAGGAACAAAAGTAATTACATTTTGAAGAAACAATTCGTTGATGTTCTCTTTGAGAGCTCAAATCTCCTCCTAGGTCCTTTGGGATTAATGATCTTAGGAAGAAGTCTGCTGGTTTCTTTTCTCGGAACTCCAGAGCATACCCCTTTGTCACAATCTTTTGGACCCACAAGTCTGATGTCGACTCCTTCCATTGTCTGGCAAGGTCTCTGAGTCTCCCTTCCACTGCCAGTGATGAGAGAGGACGTGATCTTATGGCGTCACTGGTTGAGGGGAGGAAAAAACCTATTGTCTTTGTCCCTCGAGTAACGAAACGTTTGCCTTGAGATTTCTTGTTGAAAATGTCTCAGATATGACCACCCAGGTCTATATGTCCTGGCTTCCTTGACCTCCGTCTGCGTTGGTCTGTAACTTTTAGTTACAGAATGGCTAATTGTTAGTTTTCTCTTGGGGAAGCCAGGCTGATTTTTCTCCTGAGATCTTGGCGATTATCTCGTCCAACTTGGACCTGAAAAGATAGTCCCCTGTAAAAGGGAAAGACATGAAACGGCCTTGGATTGGGCTTCTGCAACCTATGGTTTCAGCCATAGTGCCCTCCTGGTTGTTGTCGTGGTTGCAATGGATCGAGATGTTAACTTTACCGAATCCATGGAGGCTTCACACCAAAACTCTATCCCCAGTTGCATGTCCTAGGTAGTGTTTATTAGCTCACTCCGTTTGCTGTTGTCTGTGATATTCTCTTCCAAGTCATTCACCATACTCTCAGTACCCTTGCTATTACTGCAGTTAAAATGGTCGGTCTTAAAGTAGCCCCCACTAGGGTGTGTTGTTTCTTTAAACTGACTTCCATTTTTCTATCCATCGGGTCCTTGAACGCATTAGTGTCTTCCATCGGTAATGTGGTTCTTTTTGAAATGCGTGAAATTGCTGCGCCAATCTTAGGTCGGTTCTTCCCATTTTTTAGTATGTAGGTGCAAATATATATATACCTGTAATTCTGTTCATAAACACGATTTTCTTATCCGGATATTTCCATTCATCTGATCTGATCTCCTTGACAATCTGTGAAACAGGAAAAGTCCTCGCTTTCTTTTTGTGTTCCTTAAATATCAGGTCATGAAGTTGTAGGTCTTGCTTGGTTTTCTACATATTTAAAGTTTTGTCGATTAATTTCATTAAGTTTTCAACTAAAACTGGATTAATGGTGTCTTCATCTTTGGATGCTGCTGATACTTCACACATCAGATTGCTCAGATGCTTCTGAAATGGATGATCTGGGCCTCTTGAAAGACATCTTGGCAAGGTCATCCTTGGTGACAGAGGTTTATGAAAGGGCATTTATCATTCATTTGTGGAGAGGGTTATTGTTGCTGATGTTGAATAGAATTACTGCAGGTGGAACCTAAGGTATATTCAGGTATGTCAGAATCACATACCACATATTTATACATTCTTTGTTTCTTGTGTTTGTCCTTAGCAGTAGTGGCCATCTTATCCTTGCTGGTATCAGACCTGAATATATATATACACAATGGGGTAAATCCAGACCTAAGTTGTTTTTATGCTTGTTGGCTTTCGCTCGTGCGTACTTTACTCGATTTACATTTGCCTTAACTTTTCCAAGCGTAAGTATGGACGTACGTAACAGCCTAACCCAGTCCCTACTGTACAATGCCTCCCTCCGCCTACAAAGCGTATTTCCGGGTGTGGTATGGAGGACATGCCCTTTCGTTCGTATTTATGCTGAAGTTACATACGATCAGAGTTACGTGGCGTAATATCTGCCGTGCGCAGTACATACAAATTGCCGATTTCACGTCAGCGGCTAGCGTAAATACACTAACGTACGTAGCTCAGGATCTGGCCCATTGTAGCAAATACATAAGGACACTATAACCCTAACTAACAATGCTACACTGACTTACCCAGAGCTTTGTGACCTCTTGTCATCCATGGTGAAAACTGTGCCTCTCCAGAGATATAAAGGCACACTGCCAAACTGAGACAGTCAGCTGTCCTAATACCACGCCAGGAACTCCTCTCTCCTACTAATCTCCGGAAGAAGGAGTCCTATGGGTAATGCAGGCCTACCCAAAATGGCCGCCACCATGGGGCTTCATATCCTAATGCCTGGAAGTCTGATGACCTCACTTCCGGGCGCCACAGTTAAATGTAAAACTGTGGCCGCACTGCTCTCTATAGAGAAACGGCGCTAAACCCACAGGAGGCACCTGGGGGTAGATCCAAAACTAAGTACGCTAGCGTATTTAAACTAGCCGCTGACCTAAAAACGCTGCTTTGTATGTACACCACGTAACTCTGAACGAATGTCTCAGCATCGTATCAACAGCGCAACTACGAACAAGGGATTGTGCCGCGGGTAAGACCGAAACTAAGAGTAAAATAAGAAAAACTCTGCTCTGGCTCCTACCACCTACAGCAAAAAAAAAAAAGACACCGGAGGAGGGGCCTATTTATGTTTCTGGTGGGTCTTTTCCTTTTCCTGCATTGGCTCCCGCCCCTTGGGATTTACCCATAGTGCTATGCTGCCATCAAGGGAGGAGGAAAGAGAAATTAGTTTTATGTTACCACATTCAATTTTTCTTCTTCATACTTG
>WWET01008573.1:25729-36548 GCA_011038615.1 Limnodynastes dumerilii
CCAATTGAGGGTAAATAGGGTCTAGGGTCAGTATAGTTTTCAATAAACAAATGGGCAGACTAGATGGGCCATGTGGCTCTTATCTGCCGTCACTTTCTATGTTTCTATGTTTCTATGTTACCACGTGTCTCTCAATGATCTTTTGCCCTATTGTAGGGCTTTCTCTCAAGACTGCTTATTGAGACTGATATTACTTTTCTGTTTATTCACCTATGCACCAGTCCTATATTAAACCAGCTAACTTCCAATTTACACCAGCTCAGTTGTCTTATTCCCTGAAGCCCGGAGCAGATCCAACTAATCCCTTGAACGTGACAGTTTGTTCTGGTCCGATGGATCCAACCGGGGTAAACCCCCAGGGAACAACGCCTAATATGGCTGACAGAATTGAGCGACAGGAAGTTACCATAGGACAAGTGTTGACCTGCCTTCATGAGTTTGCCAATCAAGTTGGAGCATTCCAACACACGGTAATGCACCAAAACCCTGATTCTTCACCTGAAAATTCTTCTGGTAATCCACGTATACCACTATCTACTCCAGCCAAGTACGATGGGACTCCCAAACTATGCCGAGGCTTCCTGAATCTGTCTACTCCACTTTAAACTCCAACCGGAGAACTTTCTATCTGACAGCATTAAAGTGGCGTATATCATATCTCTGCTCTGCGGACAGGCCCTGGATTGGGTCTCCCCTCTTCTGGAGAAGAATGACCCTATGCTTTATTAAACCAGCTAACTTCCAATTTACAACAGCTCAGTTGTCTTATTCCCTGGAGCCCAAAGCAGATCCCACTAATCCCTTGAATGTGACAGTAATGTTCGACTTAAATACAGAAACATGTTAGAAATATTAAAAATAAGGTTCTTAGTGACACGGTATCGGAACATTTCTTCCACTTTCATAATGCGGACCCATCAAGACTGGTGAAGGGGTTGCGATCTCCCCCAAAAATTATCTCAGAGAGAAATGAAGTGAACCTACGAATTAAATAAATATGTTTTTGCTGTTTTTGCTGAGATGTTCAGATAAGCGTATACTAATTTTATTTGATGAATGCATATTTGATCTATTTGTGTAATAACAGCCATGGATCGGATCATGTTTGGGGCTCCCTGTGATCCGGTGTCAAGTTACTGATCGTAGATACAGAAGAAGGCAAAGAAAACCCCCGAAGACATTTCAGCCAATTCTGTCTCATAGAGGGAAAAAAATTCCTTCCTAACTCCACATGTGGCAATCGATCTTTATCCTGGATCACATGCCTGTGACTGCATATTGCTGGTGACTGCTATACAAAGATATGGGGGTCAAGGATTCTCCTCATTGGAGCTTACAATCCGATGAGCTGATTTCTGACTATTTGTATCTACAGGCCGGATCCATATTTAATAAGGATAGCCAACTGACGCAAGCAAGGCTGGAGGGCGCAGTTCTGTGCGATGGCATTTACGTGGGAAGTACTTCCCCTCCGCCTGTCATGGTGGACAGGGGGTGGCATGTAAATTGTACACACTTGTTCCGAAGGAGAGAGAGGGGAGCGACAAAGGGACTTCATTCCCTTCTCTCATTCGCACTTTCTGTGCATGCGGGAGTCTGTCTGTCCTAATGAGAGAGTGGAGTGAACTCCTGTTGTCACTCCCCTCTCTGGAGTCAGATCTGGACCTACAAGGAGGATCATTATTTCACACTGGATTTTATTTATAAACAGCATGTAAAAGACATTGTGGCAATCACGGTATACTCGCCGCCAATTAGTGGTTACAGGAAGCCCAAGAGCTCTGTCTGTGCAGGCGGCATCCGAAAGAGACACTGGCAGTGCGAGGGAAAAAATATATATATATATATAAGTTCAGTTGTGCATGTTGATACACAATAGCCAGCACTCAATAAAGTAATCCACAGTAGATATGTTAATGCAAAAATAGAAAAACATTTATTATAGGCAGCATAGCAAGTTAATTGCAGTGAGGACAAAAGGACTGGACAAAAATCTCCAATAGACTAAAAACATGCCATGAAAAAAAGAGGAAAAGAAACTCAGTAATATCCGAAAGTGAATAAAAAAGGTAATATATCCACAGGATAGAGTTTCACATGTGCAGCTCAGCATATGTCGACGGCCGTTTCAGGGTCCAACTGGACTCCATCATCAGGACAATAATGCAGCAGTGTTAGCACTTCAATGTCTAGGAGGCAAGTACAATACAATATAAACAGTATATAAATCGTGTTCACCCACCTGTATCAGATGATCGAAGGCTCCATTCTGAGCACCGGAACGCAGCGGTGGCAAAGACGCATGGTGTGTTGGAACGCACGTGCGTTTCATGTCGCGGGCCTCCGGTGATGACATCATCAGAAGGCCCCAGGCGCGAGGCAGGCCCGTAACCACAGCAACAGAGACGCCATTCACCCGCTACGCAACAGAAGCCACAGATAGAGCACCGATACAAATGTACAAGGGGTGTATAGACACTAGAAATAAAGAAACAATAAATGAATAAAGAATAAAGAAAAGTTCACTCCGCCACACCTTCTCCACCACTCTCCGGACCGAGGAGAAAGGTGAGTCAACTCTTTCTGTGGGGTTAGGGTCTGCTGGGAAGGGAGGGTTAGGGTCAGGCTGTGTGAGATGGTGGGTTATAGTCAGGCTGTAAGTAAGGTAGTGGAGGACTTTTTTTTTTACACCTTTCGGAGCACCAAAAGCTCGGTGCTCTGTGGATCAATTGTAATGCCTCCACGAAGCATATGCAAACAAAATATATACACACGAAAGATTCAGATTCTTGCTTTATATAGAAACATATGGGAGCTGTGCTCCTAAGGATTTACAGTCTGTCGACCGCATGCAGAATGAAGATCAGATGACTTACATAAGTTACCTACGCAAGTCAGCTGTAAATTGGTAATGATCATGAGCAGCGCCAATATTTAAACGTTGGAATGCAGCCACCTGATGATGCATTGTGTGCGTAAAGCAGCCTCTGCCCAGGGGCGGCCCACCCACCATGTCAACAGGATACACATGAGGGTGGGCATAGGTATTCAAATTGTACAGTAAGGGCTTAGCTACACCCTTATGTACAATTCAGCAGAGCTGTAGCTACAAATTTTGGCACCACAGTCAAAAAGAAGAGTGCCCCCAAGCTTGAATTAATAACCTGCATAACTTTAAAAATTAACTTACTACCACCCCACTCTGAATTTGCGACATTGGCGACTACCGCAATTGCACACACTGTAATCAATTCCGAGAAGTTTCAATAGGGATAGTGTGTGCAAAATGGGCTGTTATATGTATAGTGTTTGTGTAGAATAGATCATATATGTGGAGTGTGTGTGTGGCGAGCAGTTTCTATAGGGATGGTGTGTGCAAAACGGGCTTTTATATGTATAGTGTTTTTGTAGAATGGATCAAATATGTAGAGTGTGTGTGTGTGTGTGAGGAGCAGTTTCTATAGGGATGGTGTGTGCAAAACAGGTTTATATATGTATAGTGTTTGTGTAGAATAGATCATAAATGTAGAGTGTGTGTATGTATGGGAAGAAGTTTCTATAGGGATGGTGTTTGCAAAATGGTCTTTTATATATATAGTGTTTGTGTAGAATGGATCATATATGTGGAGTGTGTATGTGTGTGTCTGTATGTGGGGAGCAGTTTCTATAAGGATGGACTGTGCAAAGCGGGCTTTTATATGTATAGTGTTTGTGTAAAATGGATCATATATGTAGTGTGTGTATGTGTGGAGAGCAGTTTCTATAGGGGATTGTTTGTGTAAAACAAACTTTTAGATGTATATTGTTTGTGTAGAATGGGTCATATATGTAGAGTGTGTGTGTGGGGGGGGGGAGCAGTTTATTTAGGGATGGTGTGTGCAAAACAGGCTTTTATATGTATAGTGTTTTTGTAGAATGGATCATAAATGTGGAGTGTGTGTGTGTGTGTGTATGTGGGGAGCAGTTTCTATAGGGATAGTGTATGCAATAAGGGCTTTTATATGTATAGTGTTTGTGTTAAATGGATCATATATGTAGAGTGTGTCTGTGTGTGTGGGGTGCAGTTTCTATAGGGATGGTTTGTGTAAAACAGACTTTTATATATTCTAGACTCAAAATATAAGCTAAATACGCTCAGGATAAACAGAAGCTATGCTAAACCTTCTGAGCACAACAAAACAAAAAACATAAGCATTACATAGAGTTTACTTTGGAATTTGCTATACTTTTACTTATAACTTACACACGTAGGAGAACAGATCACTCTCCCTTGCACTGCTTTGTGTGGATGGGAATTACATGTTCAGAACCCCACCTTAAGTATTCCACAAGACTGTGCGTGGGGATTACTGGATCATACGTAAGCTTAGCCACACATTATTGTATTATTACCATACCTACGTAGAGTTCGCAAGTCATCTATAGTTATTTACTGATGATCTGGTCCACTCTCCTCAATAATACTCTAGAGATATTGAAGAGATGAATCTGAAAGCTATGCAGATAGAATTTATATTATTTTCTATTTAATCTAAGGGAAATAGTTACATGAGCCTGGGTTATATGAAGCACAGTAAACATATGAACCATGGTTTAACAATGAAATAAATTACTTACCTCTCCCTAAGAGGATCCAACACTCATATTTACCTGCCAACCTTCCAGCTGACTGATTACTGTAGTCTTCTGTCTACTAATCAGCCTTTCATCTGTGGTGGTGTCACAATTGACTCTTGTGCTCATCCAGAAGGGGTGTGGCTTGTGCTCAGCCAGAGGGTGTGTGGCTTCTGCTCAGCTAGGGAAAGCATGGCTTCTGTTTAGCCAGTGGGTATTTTTCCCTAACATCATTATTTACAGAATTGTCAAGAAGTTCAAATGATTAATGTGCATTGATAATGAACATGAACTGAGAATAACTAAGGTCCAAATCTACTTGGTTATAAAATGTTTATTATTCACATTAAGTTTCTTAATTAAATTGTTGTGTAAAAAATGTATTTAATGAACTAGCCAGGTGTGCAGAAGTCCCTGTCAGTTTTTGAGCATTTATGGCCTCTATTATAAAGCTGGAAAGCTGAATTGATCTAAGGAAACAAAGCGCCTAGAATTGAATGAGACTCTAGGCGGGGCCAACAGGAAAGCAGGCTGGATTAGCACAATAATATTAGCCCCTGCCCTAAACCATATATTGTTAAAATGTATTACAATTTTAGTAAAACTGTGAATTAACTTAACTACACCTCTCCCACGTCTGTTGCGCTGATCGCTGGCTTTTCTTTACGTCAATCTCCCTGTGTCTTAGTGGAGACAATAGGTAACATGCTGTGCCATCAGATCTCTGTAGCGCTGTGCTGGTTCTTCAGCAGGGCGGCAGCTCACATGCACGGTGTGGAGCAGACTGGCGGTCCGCTGTTCTGAGGGGCACAGGCAGCCTCAGGTCTGTATCTGCAGTTCTAAGACCAAGAGGGCCCGCTAACCACCTTGGGGCACAGGGGTGAGGGCTGCTTGTCACTTCACGAGGCTGGCCACGTGGGAAGCCGCTGGAATGCAGCAGGGGGTAACCGCGGTTCCCAGGACAACGGACGGCAGTTCTAAGTTCCCCTAGTTGCGGTGGGTACTACAGGCCGGAGCATGTACCCCAAAAAAACACTGTGGGGAGAGTTTTGGCGCCCGTTATGCGCGGAGCTCCAGCTGAACACGTCCGGTCGCCATTTTAGTTAAACCGGAAGCCCCTAGAGCCCTAACTTTAGGTCAAATATCCAATTTCTTTTCAAACCATCTCATATATATATATATATATTTATTTATATATTTTTTGGTTATTTTGTTAGTTATTCTCTCCATACTGTCATGTGCACCCACTATCTTTATTGTTGTTGTATATGATATAATAACAAATACCCATGAGATACATTGCATGATAATTTATTCTTTGCCCTTGGATACAACACATTATGCTTTGGATTTTTTTTAATATTTTGTTTATTATTTTTTCCATGCTGTCATGAGCACCACACTATCTTTATTGTTATTGTGTATGATAATTTTACCCTTCGCTCTTGGATATGACATATTATGCTCTGGATCACGTTATTTTTTTTTTTTTTTATTCTCTTTCTATACTGTTATACGCACCTACCATTTTACCTTTCCTCTACATTATCCAATTGCATAATATAAATAATATGGAAGATACATACCGTCATTTATAAAACAGTCACTATTAATATATGACCTTTTTTTTTTTTTATTCTCTGTATTACATTATACAGCTACACACTTCATCCATTATTCTATATTCCTAAATTTATACAATCTGATTCTTTCATTCCTCGCTGTAAATTGATGTTATTTATAGCAGTATGTCGGCATAGGCCTTATATTCAGTCACAAACATCATCCCATAACGTATATATATATATTAAGGATTGTGAAATTTTTCTAGCTGCCAACATATCATTTCGTTTTTAACCTCTGTTTTATTATATATTCTGTACCGAATCTAGATCTTATTATTATATAATGTTGTAAGTGTCTTAATTTATATATTTTATGTTATTATTTGTGTTAAAACGATTTCTTTGTATAACCATATCAGAATTCTCTGTAAAAATGATGACATCCTATTTAAGGGGTAGTATCTACCCATACCCTCACTGCCTTGATAAAGACATTAAGTCGAAACGCGTCGGTAGGTGTGCTACACAGGTGTGAGAGGTATCCTATAGGACTGCTCAGGAGTGCTCGTGAAATACCCGGGTGTAACATCTTTGCACTGTCTCCAGTTGTCCGGTACGGGTCCTCCCCCTGGGGGGTATCTTTTTACTCTTTTATATATTTATTTGTTTTCATGTGTCCCAATAAATGTGAAATTTTTTACACATTGCGGTTTTTAACTTCTTTTGACCTATAAATAACACGGAGGAGAAACGGAGATCAAAAGCCTTTAACGACACGGAGGAGATACGAAGATCAAAGGGTCTGTGAGTCATCATAACAGCGCCAGCGACCACAGGAAAGTTAAACAGCTGTCTCCTCTGCACGGGACCTGCAACCACGATCCAGCACCTAATAGAAGCATTCACAGACGTCGTCTCTTTAGAACTGTAAGCCGCGTATTCTTCCCTTTTGCAAGGACCGCACAAGCAGCACTTTATATTGCAAATTTATTGTACTCTTGGCATCTGACTTTCTTAAAACAGTTGTGGCTTTTATAGAACTACTAATTCACTTTGGAGAACACCAGCACTAGGAACTTTTACCAGCATATTTATTCCTTTGTCTAGACTCTATATCACGGCACAGCACCAGGACTTCCCGCTTTTTATGTGTAATTATTTTATTTTTAGTTTTTAGTTTTTACCAGTATATTTATTTGTTTAGCCAGTGTATGTATTTTCTAGACCCTATATCACGGGTTATCAGATAGCCATCCATCAAACCGGTTATCTTTCTGTTTGCACAGGCACTTTGTGGATCTACACCAATCATTGTGTTTTTTTGTTATATATGGTTTTTTATTGATTTGGCACTTATTTATATTAGGTCACTTAATTTTTAGTCTTTGCGCCCATTTAGTGTTTTTTTCCTTTCTACGATTTCTCTATTTTTTGTATACTGTGTGGAGTATACTTTACACTATTAGTGGCAGCATATAGAGCGCCATTTGGAGTATCCCTTTTGTAATTCACTATATTTACATATATATATATATGGGGGGCCCCAAAGACATGAGTGTACCGGAACCCCAGATTTCTGTTGCCGGGCCGGGCGGACCATCCTGCTTTGTCCAGATCCAACCGTCCAGACTTGAGCCTGTCACGTTCTGCTCTGGTACTTATGCTATGTTCAGGTCTGGACTGGTTTCATTCGTTTGAATGAAACCTTATTTTACCTTGTGTAACGAGAACAATATTAAACTTATGAAAATATTGCTCATTCTTTTGCTGATAGTTATTTCATTATATATGGCTATGTATTTCATACTTTCATTATGTTAATGAACTATTAATCATTGCCCAAAGCATAGACCACATTTCCACTATACATAATAGTGGAATAATCCTGCGTTTACGGTTAGGTGACCAGTATTACCTTCGAGCGTAACTTAGAACCGGGTTCACAGATACGTTTTTGCGTGGTGTTGCGTGCGTATTTTAAGGATTAGATTAACTGCGCATACGTAGTAACTTTATTTACGCTATTTACCTTAAAGTCCATCAGGCACGCACTTGTGAAACGCACTTGGGGACATACCTGCGGAAGGGCCTGGTTGAAATCCGTACAGACAAAGTTACGTGAAAGTGGGTGGGGGAGGCATTTAAATGAGCGTTTGAGCGGTTAGTTAGATATGCACGCATGTAAGTAACATACACGCGTAAGAACACACGTAGAGATAAGGGTGCCCTATGAAGGTGTAAGTCACCGAAAACCCATCCTTGTGAGAGGAGTGTCATGGGTGTTACCTCGCTACATGTGTGCGTATAATTACGTACTTTTAACTAACGGATCTGTGAATCCTAATGCTTGACTTTTTATATTTATATTGTGTTTTATTAAGTACTATGCTGTCCCTGTATGTCTGTACTGTATTTTTTGTTGTATTTTGTACGGTGCTGCGGACACCTTGTGGCACCTTTTAAATAAACAATAATAAAATTAATAAAATTATGCGTTTTTACGGGTTGCATGTGTATTTTTAGGATCGGATCAACTGCGCATGCGTAGTAACTTTATTTACGTAGAATTACATAGAATGTACGATCGCAAGTGCTCTCGGTACGTAGTTGTGAAGCGCACTTGCGGACTTACGTACAGATTGGCGAGGTTGAAAAGCGCATGGGAACATTTACATGAAATAGGGTGGGGGAGGCATTTAAATGAACGCATGTTGGCGCGGTTATTATGAATCACCCGCACGGTATACATACACGCACACAACTACACTCTTAAAGAACAGAGTGGTCTGAGGACTCCTAAGTCCCTGACAGAACGGCCGTGAGAGGGGAGTGACGGGGTTGTTGGTGGGTGGTTGCTCGCTGCATGCATGTTTTTATTTGTGTGCGCTTTAATAACGCATCTCTGAATACGGCCCATGAGTCAAACTTACGTTCACCTGTGGATTGGTTATCAGAAGGCATCCATTTTGTATTTCACTATCACAAATTTGTATTTCATTCTAATTGGCTAAATCATCTGGTGGATCATTTCCTTTATAAAATGATCTTCCATTACTGGGTCTGGGAGCCTAATGCTTACCTAGCAGTCATGTGACTACTTCTTCCCCATATTGTATTTCTAAATGAGGATGTCTTATGTCATCAACCACTGGCCTTAAAGCAACCTCCTTAGTCTAAGGACCAGATTTACTTAGCTGCGGGTTTGGAAAAGTGGAGATGTTGCCCATAGTAACCAATCAGATTTTAGCTCTCAATTTCTAGTATGTAATAGGAAAGTGAGAGCTAGAATCTGATTGGTTGCTATAGGCAACATCTCCACTTTTCCAAACCAGTAGCTTAGTAAATCTAGCCCCAATTCTTTGGTGCTTAGGACCATGAGGGTTCCAAGGGCATTACCTCCTGTTTTTCTTATAGGCACCCTGGGATTTTGACCACATGGGTCAGTATGCATCTGTTGATTCTCTCTGGCTTTAATGGGGAAACAATAACTTTCGTGGTGTAATTATATTGATCAGCCGGCTGTACCTCATGTGATAATAGTATTTGAGTCTGTGCATTTTATTCTCAATAAGAATCACAAGGAGTTTATATTCAAAACTTTTTTATTTGTCAACAATATGCAGAGGAGCAATATAAACACATATTGCTCGAATTTGATTTATTATCAAACAGAGATATCTCCCAGGGAACCCCAAATATCCAGGTGCAAACACCCAGCCGACTACCGGTATTTCTGTAATAACAGCCATGGATCGGATCATGTTCGGGGCTCCCTGTGATCTGGTGTCAGTTACTATTCGTAGATCCAGAGGTATGCAGAGAAAACCCCCGGAGACGTTTCAGCCAATTCTGTCTCACAGAGGGAAAAAAATTCCTCCCTGACTCCAAATGTGGCAATCGATCTTTATCCTGGATCACATGTCTATAACTGCATATTGCTGGTGACTCCTATACAAAGATATGGGCACAAGAATTCTGCTCATTGGAGCTTACAATCCGATGAGCTGAATTCTGACTATTTGTAATTACGGGCCGGATCCAGATTTAATAAAGATAGCCCACTGACGCACACAAGGCTGGAGGGCGCAGTTCCGTATGTTGGCATTTACGTGGGAAGGGGCTGTACTTCCCCTCTGCCTGTCATGGTGGACAGGGGGTGGCATGTAAATTGTATAGTAGAGGAGGTTTCCCACCACTTACGAGTGGATCAGTGGTCGGACGTACCACTGATCTGCAAGTGTGTACTAAGGCTGCCTTATGGCAGTGTAAGTCACACTTGTTCCAAAAGAGAGAGAGGGGAGCGACAAAGGGACTTCATTCCCTTCTCTCATTCGCACTTTCTGTGCATGCGGGAGTCTGTCTGTCCTAATGAGAGAGTGGAGTGAACTCCCTTTGTCACTTCCCTCTTTGGAGTCAGATCTGGACCTACAAGGCGGATCATTATTTCACACTGGATTTTATTTTTATATATAATATTGGTTGCAATTTCCGGCTAGAAAGTCTGGCTTCCGAGAAAGGGATATTCAAAAGATACTTTTCGAATGTCTCTTTTTCTGATACTTACACTTTTTGAAAAAAAAAATTCTAAATGGGTGAGTATAGCGTTTGGCTACACACGCTCAGTCTTTTTCAGCTGCAGT
>WWET01008574.1:3676-23625 GCA_011038615.1 Limnodynastes dumerilii
TAACCTCTATGCTGTCCCATGAGAATTAGCCCCTATGGTAAAGACATGATCATACAGCCTACTAGAAACATTTAAAATTGAAATGAGAAAATTGCCAGTGTCCCACTGAACTGACCCCAGGCATCCCACTATGGGACTGACTTGGGGAAAAGATGACACTAGCCTATCTACCCATCAAGAGAACATATAGGAGCAAAACTGACAGAAAACCTAGTATACAGAGATCAGAGAGGTACAACAATGCGCACATCATAGATAACTTACGCACGCGGCATGCATAATTTCCCTGCCGGATGGACCTCTGGATCTACCCCATTCTCTTTACCTGTGACAAGAGCAAAGGTTTAAAGGAAATATCCTGTGTTTTACTTTATGACTTTACTTCAGGCAGGAACCAAGTGTGAATTTCAGTTTCTCACTTATCAGCAATGTTGCGATAATAACAAACCATTCATGCTAATTAATACAAATACAGTATTAAAACATTTTAAATACCTAGACATTTTTTATGTAAAGCCCATTGTCAGTCAATGAAAATGAAGTAAAATAGAACTGTACAAAACTTAGTCACGACCTGGCCCTTATGCAAGTAAACACACTGTGCTGGGCCTAAATAACATCACCCAACAGTTTATAGGTAAACACCGTATGACACTGTAATACTGACATATTGGGCCTGATCCAGAACAACGCACGCTTGTGAGCTAACGCTGATCGTAAGCGTAAAATCGGCAGAAAAAACGCACCGCACATGCCCCTGGTGACAACTTCCGGTAGTAAAACACTGATTTTTACCGACGAAGGGGCGTGTGTATATTATGAAGTTAGTACGGACGCTGGAGTTAAGGAATGTAGACGGGGGGAGCTATTTAAATTGTACAGTATGGGCGTGCAGTTCCTATGGACGCTGGAGTTAAGGAATATAGGCGGGGGGAGCCATTTAAATTGTACAGTATGGGCGTGCTAAGCGTCGTTAATACGCAATGAACGTACTGATGGCCACGGGAACGAACACAAAAGTTAGGGTAAGGTTTGCCGAGCGTATGGATGCTAGGTACGAGCAAGGGGAGGGCCTATTGCCGTGCATCGGTGGTACGTTCAGCTATAATACGCTACGCATACCAGCGTAGGTCTGGCTCAGGCCCGTTGACTCAAACTTACTGATCCGCACTTTTGAGTTAAGGCAGCCTTATGGCATCGTATCTGCTAAAAAGTCTGCACAAGAGAGGGGAGTGTCAGAGGGCGTTCACTCCCCTCTTCTATGTAGAAATAAACACCCCCGCACGTACGGAAAGCACGTAGTTATATCGTGTAACTTAAATGCTTTAGCCAGGGAGAATCTGCAAAAATGTATGCAAATACAGAGGTGATGAAGTTATGACATCAGTAACAAAATACATATTTGTATAAGAAAAAAATAATACTAAATATGATTCCTGACCCTAATCTATTAAAAATATGAGTCTTGTTAGAGGGTAATAATATTTCCACTTAGTAAAATGCCTCATTATTTTAATGTTTGGACTGTTGAGTGATCACATAAACAATCATTAGGTCAACAATCATCCTACTGGCGTTAAATGTCCAAATTATTGTGTGGTGAAGACAAAGCAGGAGCAGCGAGATTGGAGCAGAAAAAGCGCAGCGGGAGTGGCGAGGTGTGTAAAACTATGTCAAACTCATAGGGGGGTGGTAATATGTTATTCATATAGTGATTGACTATGTATCTTTGTTAGCATAATTTGTGAATATACATTTGCCTTGTGAATGACTAATCATCAACCCTAAGTAAAATATCTATTGTGTTAAAAATGGCTCTGAAATCTGATCTTCTACCTGATACTAAAATTATGTATTTTGATCAGAGGAGATGCTCTTACTCTCAAACTTTGTAAAGCATTCCATGAAAAATATGATACTATTGTTCCCAACATCAGATGACCCTGGTATGGGGTGTGGGTCCCCATCGAGAATGGCCCTATTTTGATAGGACCATTCTCTCACAGCCAGTTCTGAACTGGATGGGAAATCGATTCCTTCTGCCTCGAACCCTTTCCCTAATCCTTACCCTAACCCTCCCCTTTTATTATTATTTATTATTATCATTTATTTATAAGGTGCCACAAGGTGTCCACAGCGCTGTACAAAATACAACAAAATACAGAACAGACATACCCCCCTTTTTTCTGTAGAACAGACATACAGGACAGGGATGGACAGCATAGTACATAATAAAATACAATATAAATATAAAAATGTCACAAAAAAACAATAAAGTGAAGCAAGCACAGAGAGCAAGGCAAAATGCAAGGTGTCAAGCTTGGCAGATCAGGGAGGAGGGGATAGAGCTCACTTAGAGGTTGAGAGGGAGCCACCAGATTGGGATGGGGTAAAGGGTAGCAGAGGGGGACAAGAGGGTACGAAGTGAGGGGGAAGTGGTGGAGAAGGTAACAACACTAAGATGAAGGGGCCTGTTCACATGAGCTAATACACTAAGTGGGAGGGATGAACTTACAGAAGACATAAGGAGGGGGAAGGAAGCGTACTGCTGGTGTGAGCGGAGGAGAGAGGGAAGGAGAAGAAGGGATAGATGTAGGATGCAGTCAGGATGTTAAGTGGAGGAAAGGTAGGCTAGCCTGAACAGATGCGTTTTGAGTGAGCACTCTTGACCTGCAATGTGGGGGAGAGTATGGCTGAAGAAGGGAGGTTATTCCAGGGCAGAAGTGCAGCATGGGAGAAGTCCTAGACATGGGCATGAGAGGTTATCAGTAGGGAGGTCAGACAGCGCTGGTTAGCAGAAGAGAGGGCAGAAAGGGGTGTGCATGGAGATGAGGAAAGAGAGGTAGGGAGCAGTGGATGAGGAGATGGTCTGAAAGGTAAGAGTAAGGAGTTTAAAGAGAGGTCTGAAGTGGACAGTTAGCCAGTGGATAGTTTGGCATCAGGGAGAGACCGAGGTAGAGTAGGAAGATGAGCCTGGAAGCATCATTGAGTATAAATTGAAGGGGGTAAGATTGGTGAGCGGGAAAACAACAAGAAGGAGGTTACAGTAGTCGAGACGTGATAAAACTAGAGAGTGGATAAGGGTTTTGGTAGCTTCAAGGGATGGATGTGCGCAATGTTGTGTTTTGTTATGAAACGGCAAGAATGAGAGAGGGCACAAATGTGAGGTGTAAAGTGAGGAGTCAAGAATGACACCTAGACAGCAAACTTGAGGGAAGGAGGAGACAGAGGTATCATCAATGGTTATGGTGATGGAGAAATCCTAAGCGGAGGAAAAACAATGATTTCCGTTTTGTCCATATTCAGCATGAGGAAGCGTTTGGCCATCCATGTGGATAGGGACGCAAGGCACTCAAAAACCTTAGCCCGAAGATAGGGGTTGAGGTCAGGTGAGGTGAAGTAAATTAAGGTTTCAACAGCGTAGAGGTGATAGTTGATACCAAAGGTGCTGATGAGGTTACCCAGTGAGGAGGTCTATTACCATAATCCTAACCCTCCTTTCCCCGCAGCCTGACCCTAACCCTAACCCTCACCCCCCCTTTTCCCCAGAGCCTAACCCTAACTCAAAAAGTCTCCGGAGAGGTTACTCACCTCACCTGTCTGCGGCGGACGCGGCGGGTGCATCGGGTCCGGTGGTGGCGCTTCCGAAAATGAATGGGTGAAATTGCCAATCAGCATACTCACCCATTCAGAAAGAAAATATAAAATGGCTGCCTATTCGAAATAGAGACAACCGAAAAAGAACTTTCAACTCTACTTCTCTACTTCTGAAAGACAGCCCTTGTGTTTGGGAGTCCCACCACCTTGAATGTTTTATGTTTTGTATAAATAAACATATTTTTCCTATACAAAATAACAAAACATATGAAATAAGAGAAGTAGTGTCATATGGCACTTCAATCATTGTTATTTATGCAGCATTTTATTATTTTATATAATCAAGTTTTATGTTGGAACTGACCTTTAATTTACTAATTTTTGGAGCCTACTATATTGTGCCGAGACATGCTTTGACTTAAGGCACAAATCAGAAATGTAAGTTTCCCATTTTGTACTAAGAAAAAAAAACTATTTCAAGAACTAGGAAAGATGACTCATAAAACGAATTAAAAGTCATTTGTAGACAGTAGTTAAAAGCTCACCTTTAAATAGCGTCACTGTTTACAACATTACAATGACAAAATCATATTAATGTGTTCTGTCTAATTATGTTTGCTAAGTGATCTAATTGCCAATGTGCTTTAAGTCAAACCCTGGGGAATTAAAAATGCTATTATTTTACACTAGAGGTCACCCCCGGTATGAAATTCACTTGTAGCATCATTTTTCTCAAGCTGCTGTTAGAATACTGGAAAACCTTTTTTCCTTATTGAAAAGAGATTGGATTTTTATGAGCATAATACAATACAGTATGTTAAGAATCTTTCCAGCCAGGCAAGAGAGTCTGAATATAATAGCATTCAGAGCATCCATTTGGCAGGAGTCAGTTTCGAATATTAATCACATGCACTGTGAAAACATTCATTACAAGATTCCATACCAATAAATTCAAGGCATTGCTGTCAACCTAATAGCTTGTTCTGAATATCTAAGCAGGACAGCATTTAGTGTATTGTTACAATCTAACTGAGATCAAGCTGTGTGCATTTAAGTTTTAACTACAATAGCTAGCTGTGTTTGTACTATTTTTTTGAAGGAGGTGATTATTGTTGTATTTAGCTTTGCTTTACCTATAAATTGATTAAAATACAAAGGTGATGAAGGAATCACCTGCACTTATAATAGAACCACTGCAGACATTCACTGCCTGAGAGTCATTCGCTCTCAATATCAGAGAAAAAAGGTATGAAAATGAAAGTGACAGTTACCACTGGTTGTGATTTTTAACCAAATATAATCTATGTAATTAATATGATTGTTTTAAAGAAACTATTTAAAAAAAAAACAAATAGTGAGAAACAAACCTCCAAAAATTGCAGGTTTTTAAATGATATAGTCATAACTGACGAAACGCATAGGGTAACGCAAGGAACTTGCTGATGATTCTCAGTGTGTCTCTGTATGTGGATTCAGCTTGCTACAGATGGACACCGGAGTGCTGAACGCGCTTTCCTTGCATCAAAGAGCACTTTTGTTCTAACGGTGATGAGCCACTTTATTTAGAGTGTAATTTTTGTTTGCTGACCTGAAAGTTATTATCCGGTATGCTTATTTTCAAAGACGCCGGAGATTTAATTAATAATAATTCACTGCACCATAGAGCTTCCCTTGTCTCTCTTTATATTTTAATACTGGGTGAATAAGAACAAAGAGGGATTTATGGAGGGGAGCATCGGCCCTTAAAACTGTGGATCTGGTGCCAACTTTATCACTAAGAATCATTATTTTGCACTTACCTGGCGCCATTCTGTGTCACTTACGTAGTAGCACACCTATTGGTTGCTACAAATTATAAATGTGATACATAATGAGTCCAGAAAGAAGTCTTTATGTAACTTCAAGTAGGAGAACAAATTCTTCATAACCCTTTAATGGTTTATTTCAAACATATACAAGAGAAAGAAAACAGCAAGTAACAGAAAGTAAAAAACAAATTTAATATATACAAAATTAAACATAATTTGAACTAAAAAACTAAAAACTTGTATGAAAAAAAACTTAAATTGAACAAATAAAAATGAAAAACCTCTTGCCAAACTGGATAATCACACAGTCAAAGGGGTCTATTTACTAAACGCGATTTTTTCAGTGTGATATTAAATCAAAGCATCTCGCGGCGATATTGATGTGATATTTTTTCACAAATCACCGTATTCAGTAACATGCGATTTGGATGTGATTTAAAAAATATCACAAGAGATGGTTTGATTTGAAAATATCAATATCGCATTGATTTTGATATATTAATCGCGGAGATATAATATATCACAATGTTAAAGTATAGGAAACATGTTTTGATTTGCAAATCGTCTCACGACCTGCAAATCACATGTTTTAAATGAGGCCCTAAGTGCAGCATGGCTGAAATCGTTAGCCATGCTGTCCTGATCTAACTACAAGGCTCAGAAATGATGAGCCTTGTAATAATATCAGTGGCAGCATGGCTAACGATGTCAGCCATGTGTGTGTCCGTGTGTATTGTAAAAAAAAAATATCGTTCACCATAAACATACATGTAATCTTAAAATACAGTATGCATGTAGACAAGTTATAAACCCTATCTAACATTGTCCCCTACTGTGTGCACTTACCTGCTGCGGTCATCTCTCCTAAGCTATGTGTAATGTGTGTATTGTATCGTGTGTATTAAATAAAAATATTTTTGCACTCACGTTTTGAAGTCTTCTTTTTTCTTTATTTCTTCTAGATGAGATGATTTTTCTGTTCTTGATTGAAGTCTTCCTCTCCGGTGGCCAGTGTTCTTTCTTGAGCTGCTTGTGAACGCTGGACGCTGCAGGACTTCTTCTTTCCGTCTGGATCTCTTCAAATGACGCTGATGCTGCTAGGGGGCAGTACTTTTTATAGTGTAGATGACGTCAGTCCTCTACTGTTTGTGACGTCATCACCACTATAAAAAGTACTGCCCCCTAGCACACACGGACACACACATGGCTGACATTGTTAGCCATGCTGCCACTCATATTATTACAAGGCTCATCATTTGTGAGCCTTGTAGTTATATCAGGACAGCATGGCTAAGGATTTCAGCCATGCTGCACTTATTTTCTGACACACAAAAACACATGTCAACTCTGTTGACATGTGTTTTTGATGCTCCGGGACGGCACCTCAGCCGGATCTCGCAGCTCTCTGGCTGCGATTTTGATTTTGGTTGATTTAAATTCACACTAAAGGAGATTTCTTCAAATCTCCTTTAGTGAATACGGTGATTTGTATACTTTATATTGGAAAAAATCGGGATCGCGATCTAAGGCGAGACGATTTGATTTGATCTTAATATCACGCGATATTGACCTTTGTGAATACCGCGATGTGAGTTTTTAAGCATATATCACGCGATTTCATGCACTTTTAGACAATTCGCGTTTAGTAAATAGACCCCAAAGAGAGAGAATATGTCCTGTGGAGGTAAGCCACAAGCCCTGGTAAAACAGGTTAAAAATACCCCGATGGTGTCCAAGGTTTGTCTTTTCTCAAGCCAATATCAGGGGAAGGAGAAGCCATGGAAACAGGGATTTTCACCCGCTGATGCATTACTGATTACAATGATATGTCTGCTGCTATAATCCTCTCAAATTATGCAACTCTATCAACTGTATTTTCTATCTAGTAAGGAGGCATATTTCAGCTTTTCTGGCTATATATGGAAATGGTAAATTATTTTATCCTACGAAAGCAGATGTATCACAGATGATTCATGAATTATTAAACTAGGAAAGAGAAATAAAAGTCTAACATTTTTCTAAACGTCCCTAGAAACACATTTACTTCTGCAAATTTCTCCACCAATCCAGAAAAATTATTAACAACCACTTACAAAACAAAGACTTTAATGGGTTGTATCACACAAGCAAAACTGGGCTCTCATAGAGATCCTCTATATTACCACTAAATGCACCACTGGCACCTACTTTTCAAACAAAATAATATAACATCCAGTGAATTTAATGTTAGATATGTGATAGTTAAGTAACAGGAGTATAGCAGTTTAAATAACTAGTCGGTTTTTGTGGGGTCTTAAAAAAGTTATCAAGGAACAAATTGTTTGTAGATTTTAACTGGTGGTGAGTCCAAATGATGGATCTTTTTTAAATTTAGGTGAAGATTGTTTCAAGAATGTCTATAAGAAAGTAGGTGGAGTGGGTATATAATTGGATTAAGAGAAGATGAGAATCATTTTGTATTGTACACCTATTTAAATCCTGATGGGGAGTGAGCTCATTTGACTAGGTTGTGGCAGCACACTTCATCCTGTCAAAATCTTATCTGTGCAATGGAAGTTAATAGGTTTTAACCATAATCTTGAAGTTCCTGAGGCACTGATCGGGATTTTAGAATACCTTTATTAGGCAGTGGATTAGGGCACTTTGTGTGCACATAGGAGTGGGGAAGGTTTAATCCTTCATTTGGAAGTTTGGAACAGCTAATGCCAAGATATAATGTTTAAATAATGCTTAAGGAATTTATGGAACCTAACTAAAGCCAATTGTAATTTGTAAATTTTGTAATTACAAGTAGAAGCAAATTTAAGGATTAGTTAGTCATTTACATTATTAATGGTGGTGTGTTGTAGATCCAGTGGAAGATCTCTTTGTTGGGAAAGCACTTCGGTCTATGACTATATTTGGTATGTATTGTGGTTTTAAGGAATACTCCTAGATGATGCTAGAAGATTAGAGTTCTCTTTAGGGCATTAATGAAGATATGTGTATGCATCCTCATCACTGAATCACAGGAAGGTGAGCATGTTTTCTCCATCTGTTTACTTTACATTGAAAGGGTAAACATTAACACTTAGAAATATGTTTTTAAAAAAAAGTAGTCTGCCGTAGCAACTAAATAACGCTGCTTGCACCAACATAATGTTGTTATTTATTATATCTTTTATTAAGTATTATAAGAGTGCAAATAACGTGTTCAATTGTAAAAGTAGAATAATACAATAAAAATGTGGAATATCCCCAGCGCCTCCTGAGTGAGAGCAGCGGCACAAAGTCCTTAGATTCCACTTCATAGAATCTCTAATAAATGAGAAATTCCTGGAGAGTGCAGCTCGAGTCTGTCTTCAAAATGTTTCAGCTGTATAGACTTTGAAAAAAAAACTATACAGTTGAAACTATACAGTTAAAAACATGCTGGGAGACAGGTTCAAGCTGCGCTCTCCATGAATTATCTGCGCTCTTATTGTATCTTGTGGAATCCAGAACCCTAGCTGCTTATACAGTGCTCATCATCCTTCTGATCCAGGTAGGAGAACTCCATTGATTTTATTGAATCCTTAGTTATATTTTATTAATCAGACAATGTTTTGATTTTTTTGTTTTTAATAAAAATGTTTTTGTCCTCTTAGGGCCAGATTTACTAAGGGGCGAGGCAACTTCCCCCTAAAAATCGTGGGATGTCGCCGGTGTTTGCTGGCGATTTTTTTTTTAAATCACCGGTTTTACAAAATCACGCAGCAAATTAACCCTTTCAAAATTGCCAGGCTTTAAATAAATAAAAGATTATTTTTTTAAACTTTTAATGTTTAAAAAAAAAATTACTTAAAATGGCTGCTGTGTCTTGTAGTACCATATATAAAAACAAAAAAAATGTCCCCGTAGGTAAATACATGAATGCTGGTTTCCCCATAGGTAAATGCAGATACCACAGCATGCTAAGGGTTAATTGCATGCCGCGGCATCTGCATTTACCTACGGGGAAACCAGCATTCATGTATTAACCTACGGGGGGACATTTTTTTGCTTTTATATAGGGTACTACAAGGCACAGCATGCCCTGAAATACATGGGCATGCATGTGTCTTGTAGTACTATATGTCACAGCATATAGGGTTAATATCTTGCCACGGCAGGGGTTTTAATTATTTATTAGGTTTTTACATTTTTTTTAAGGTGGATTTTTTTTTTACTGTGTGAGTGCCAATTTCAAGGAAATCGACACTCAAACCCACCTTTATTTTCTCGCTGGAGTTACAGGTGAGTTGCCAGTGATTTTACAAATTGCTGTATAGTAAATACAGCGATTTGTATGCTTTGCCTTTTGAAACCGTAGTGATTTTTTCTACAGAGAGTTTCAATAACCCTCATCTCCAGTGATTTTAGCTCAATTTACTTTAATAAATTCAGAGCTTTACAACACAGCGGTTCTAATAAATCGACTTTAGTAAATCCGGCCCTTAGAGTGTGAGTGTTAGGGTAGTTGGGAGGGGGGTTATAGTATATATTTTTATATTTTATGATGTTATATTATTATTTCATACCACATGGTCCTTGCCCTCATAAGAATAAAGTTGAAGGTCCAATATTGCACAGTGGGGATTGTAGCATTATTTAGTGTTTTCTTTTTTTTTTTTTTTTACATAATACATGGAATATTAATGAAGAAGAATTGGGATTTTTAATAAAATGAAGATTGAAAAAACTTGCAATTTAAAAAAATATAAATTTCTATCCCTCCACGACTCTTCTCCAAAAGAGTGGATGTGGATATGTAATAAAAGTCTTCTCCAGGACCCTTACTATAAATCCCAATTAGAGGAGATAATGACAGAAAATATCACCAGTGATGACATAGGCCATACTTAGCAGGTCATGGTGTGGGAAGCCATCAAGTGTGTACTTTGGGGCCACTGTTTTCAGCTGGGCTCCTATCTTAAAAAAAAATTAGGCCCAACATCAGCCTCTCTTTGCAAAAATCATTGATCTTGAAACATAACAAAAGATCACCTTTTGCCCAACCAGTTACCAAGAACTTGTGTCCACTAGAGCGGCTTTGAACCACCTACCGGATGATAGGATAAGTCTGGCCTACCATGCAAGAATTGCCTTTTTCAGACAACAACAGACCTGGGAGGATGCTTGCTACAGCACTGAGGGCTCAGCACTCCATGAGATATATTCAAAATGTAGTAGATCCTCAAGGGAAGAAGATTAACCTAAACAAAGATATAGCTGCAACATTTTATCACTACTACACAAAACTTTATAACATTTCCCATGGTGAACCTATTGGAAATATGCACCTGCAAAGTGCCTAGATTGCACAGTATCCCATAGGTTGTCAGTACCCCCAAATCCCTGAGGCCAGGATGCCCTGAACTCACCCTTTACACTATTAGAGCTTGAGGCTGCACTAAAGATGTCTCCCTCAGGCAATAGCCCTGGGCCTGATAGATTTAACTCAGCTTTCTTTAAAACTTAAAGCTTTTAATACCATCTCAGTAGCCTCTTCTTTCTCGTCCCAGTCCTTGGAGGTGCACATATTGCTAATACCAAAGGAAGGAAAGGATCAGAATAGATGTGAGAGCTACCATCCCATCTCACTCCTCAATATAGGCTTAAAGCTTTTTGGGCAAATTCTCAGCACCCCCTTTCACCATTGATATTTGTTCTTTGCTTCAAGGCCCTTGCCAGAATAGTGGTGTTTCAGTGGGTTGGGCAGAAATGAATTGTGCGCTCTTTGCCGGCGACATGTTATCGTTTGTCATAACCCAATCTCTACCATGTCTGTGCAGATGGAGGAGTTCACTCGATTTGGCCTACTTTCAAATTTTTAAATGAATTATTAGCTTTGGGGATACATATCGCTGAGATAGATAGAGTCGCCTTTGAACAGCACTTCTCATTTACATGGTACCTCTGTCACACCCAATATCTAGGGGTTAATTTAACTGTTGTTCTGTATTTACAAAACGTTCTCCCCCTACTCACCAAGATTATGCATGACCTACAAGCATGGTCACTCCAAAAGCTTTCATGGTTGTGAAGAATTATTGTTCTAAAAATGAAAATCTTGTCCAGATGTTTGTACATTTTCAAACTCTCCCAATCCACCAGTTCCCCCTTATCTTTCAATCTGCCCATTGTTCTGGTTGATTCTATTTGGGGTGGAGGAAGACCCAGATGTCCTTGTGTTTACCTGTTTCATCTTTGGTGGCCTCCAGACCACTCTCCTACAGGCCTAGTATCAGGCTTTGGTTTGACCTTGAAAGCAACTACACTCAGATGCCTTTGCGGTTTCTCCCTTGGCTCCACTGATTTCCTCATATCTTACATCCTACTATCACACCAACACTGGATGTATGGAGACGAATTTGCATGAGGGGCAACCTTTTGTCTCAACACACTCCCCTGGCACCCATATTTTTCAATACAGAATTTCCCACAGGTCCGCAACCTAACTGACTGATCAGCAAATAACATCAGTCCTACATAATGGAGACTTTCTCCTATCACAAGTTTCAGACCAAATATTTATTATCCCCTACATTGGGTTGGACTTACATGCAACTCCACAGCCCTGCGAATCCAATTCTCACCTCCTAAACATGTGATCTCCATGCACTATAGAATTTGGGGACCATAATCCAAAGCCCCCCAGTACCTGGAGGCTTGGAGATGAGACCTTACCACCCTGCTGACAGAGGAAAAATGGGCCTGTATTTTCCAAATTTTCTATATCTGCTTTTGAAGTCTCATAGTAGTTGAGACTCAGCTAATAACTTTCTCTTGTGTCCTGTTGTTGATACTTTTGGTACATCTTACAACTTTTGTTTGCCTACTTGCAATTTGCTTTGTACACTACTCTGCCTGTAGTTTTATTGACTTTTGTAAATCTATTCGTTCTATAAATTATTATTTATTTTTTTGGTATAGTGACTATCTGTATTATATTTTTTGGGTATTTTTATATATTGGTATAGTCCTCTGTAAAGGTTCCTATATTATTTATTGCCTTAATTGTAATGTAGCTAGGTGGAAAAAAGCAGATCTATCCACTTGATTTCAGTGAATCTTTGGCAGGGAAATTTATCTGCAAGTATGAAAATGAAGAATGTGATTATTTACAGCCTTTCTAAAATGGCTGATAACTGCATCTAAACCTAATGAAGTTATTGGAGTCCTGTAACTGGAAGGAAGGCTGACTGTTACAGTAATACAGAATCAGATCAGATAAAGAACTATAGAGGTCCCTAGACTAAAGGTGTGGGGTTCCTCTGGATTGTGGGCCAATGAGAGTTAGAACATAATTGTTGTAGGACACCTTTTTTTTGATCATTCACTCAGATAGATAGATAAAGATATATTGTTTATAGGTATGCTTACACATTTTCATACCTAATGCTTTTACAGTAGTATCCCTCCTGTCCTCTTTATTATATGCCAATCCAGATTTGACTTTGTGATTGACAATTGTGGAAATGTTTTTTGCAGTTTGATAATGATGCTAATGACAAATGGTTTATATCAAGATGAGTGGGATTAAGCTGTAAATGGGTAAGGAAAAATAAAGATAAATCAGCCATCAGATGATAATAGACAGTGTTTCCATTTTACTACAGTATATGATCTCTGAAATATAATGACACATATTTCTCCAAAGCCATTGCCCCATTCCCATCTTTTAAATATTTGCACCATTGAAACCTCTTGTGATATTCACACCCTTAGAAAAGTAGCTACATATTGAATTTCCACATTAGCTCCATGAAATGAGTGTGTATTAATGAGCTAGGTGGGTGTTTTCACATATATTTCAACAAATAATCACCTGCCTGACAAACAATAACATTAATAAGCTAAGTTAATGAGTGTTAGATTATACAATGTCAACTCTAATGTTTACAAAAAAATTAACATATTGCGTTATTCAAAACCTTTTTAATCCATCCTCCATGCATATTTACCATAAATGTAATACTATAAAATCAGAAAAGTCAAAGCGCAAAACAACATTTTTAACAGCATTATTAACCATTCACACTTGTATAGCATCAAAGTGCATGTATGGCTTTAAACAAGAATATCAATCGGATGGTATGATTATGAATTTTTCATTTCACATTTTATATGCCTTTGATCAATCAGCCACCTCACATTGATCTTTGTATGCTTTCTGACTACTAAGTTTGTGAATTGAATGACCATGGAAAAGTGAAATGTGAAGTCAATTTTTCAATATACAAGATGTTGCCCAGTACAAAATCTGGGCCTCTCTAGCTAGCCATCCATTTATTTGTGTGTCTGTCTATCTATCTGTGCACATCATAATGCAGTCCTTTGTCTATCCCAATGTACTATAGCTAGTCTTCAACAATATTTTGCTTATTTAACCTATTTATTCATCTAGGCCCATATTCACACCTAAAAAGCGTATTTTCAGTAGAAAAAGGCGGCGTAATGTCGCCTATGGGTGTGCCCAGGTAGAAGTGGGAGGGATTTAGATTAGCCGGGGAGGGTTTGGGGAAAGGCGGGGAGAGACAATGGGCCTGATCCAGAGCAACGCTCGCAAGCGAGCGTACGCTCATCGTAAGCGAATTTTCGTCAAAAAATTCGCAATGCGCATACCCAGTATGACAGGTTCCGGTCGCCCGCGCGTCATGAGCGAATAGCGGGCGTATCGTTAGCGTATTTTTCGCTCGCCGAGCGTATTTTTTTTACGATGGTCGGCTGGGCGCCCGTTTTACTACAGGGAGGCGGGGATAGCCATTTAAATTGTACAGTATGGGCGTGCTAAGCGTATTTTCTCAGCGTATTCTTTGCGAATTTTCGTACGGCCGACGGTCGTACGCAGTGTAGGGTATAGCCGCCGTAAGCAGGGACTTTACTATGGGAGTGCTAGGGGCGTGTAGTTTGATACGACGAGCGTACGTTCGCATTCGCCCGTCGTTGCGAATTTTCGTAGCGCTGGATCAGGCCCAATGTCCATGCAGATGTATTGCACGGAGATATAAGGTAGCCCTATGGCACTTGTAAGTTCCATAAGTCAACCTAAAAATGAAGGATGGGATAGTGGCAGGATGGTGAATTAGGTGCAGATCTGTCCGCACTTAACTCTCCCGGATCTGTGAATACGGTCCCTAGTCATTCAGTTATGCATTAGTTCATTTATAAAGTTGAGCTTAAGACAATTGGTTATTAAATATAATTATAAACTGGCAAAATAGAGAAGAATAAAAAACATGATTTTTACTGAATTCATTTAAAAAAACTTTTTAAGTGAAATTGGATGCATCAAGATCTAAACTGCCTTAAATATTCAGAGGACAGCTTTCCGCTGTGAAGATGCTTTAAGCTCTCTGTGCCTGTTCCAGACCCCCACATGCTTCCCGTACGTGTAGGGGTCTAAAATTACACATGGAAGAGGGGAGTACACACCCTTGTCACTCCCCTCTTTCTTTAGTAGTTCTGGACATGTAAGTACCTTAACTACCTACCTTAACTTCTATGCAAGGATCGGCGTCCAGCTGGACTCAGATCCATACATAAGTGCTGTTCCCCGCCTCCAGACCTTCATTTGCATGCCTATCCCCGCGTGTATGACAGGAATTAGGCATGCCCTTCATTAGAACTTCTAACGTATGGAACAGAGTACTGTATGTTAGAAGGCACGCTTGCATAACATCTGGCATGTGAAGTCAGAGTACTTACACAAATGACTTTCGTAAGTCCCCTAATTTATTGGTTCTGGATCAGGCCCTCTATGTATAACTCCGCATTGTCATGTTTGTTCTGCACCAAAGCTCACAAACTTATCTGTTTGTGACACTACCCAAGCAGCTGCCATTGTTCATGCAGTCTGTTTCTCTCCTCATTGATCTGATTATCAGTATCTGTGACAGGCCTGTATAAGATGTGTGCAAGATTCTTAATTGTCAACCTATTTGCTTCTCCTGAGAATTTTTCTGCAGCTTTAATTGTTATTTGTCAGGAAACCCATTATCTCATAAAAAAAAAGGGTTTTGACAACTTATCATTTCCTCACTTCATAGTGGACTGCCATGAGCTCTACACTCAGACAGAGTACTTTTACGTATCATGCTATAAAACTCTAGTCTAGTCTCTGCATCAGGGCTGGATTATCTACAAGGCAAATTTTGTACCTTAATCTGCAGTACTGTGCAGCTGTGCTCCAGTAAATGTTATAGTTCTATATATCATGATAGGTATTATCTGGTTCTTGGTCTTGGGAATTCTTAGATTCTGTACCTATAAAGCCATTATGTTCTGGGGTATGCTCTGTTTCTGTGTTGCAGTTGTCTTCTTTTCAGTTTAAAAACTACCTCAATCGTGTTCCAACCACAACCTCTGCATTGTCATTTTACAGACTTTAATCCAGTGTTCAGCCACTGGTCTACCTTTTGTTTCTCAATTTGTCTCAGTGTTCACCTTATTGTTGACTTTTTTTTGCATGTTTCCCTTTTACCATCATTATTTCCGCATATATAATATGTTGTGAGCAGCTTACCTAAATAATGTGTTGAGTTCATGCTAGTAGAAAGGAACAGGGACATGCAATATAGAAATCCTTGCAATGGGTGCCTATTACAAATAGTTTCTCATTTGGTCCAATTGGTTCTTTTACCGACACTTATTCAATAACAGCATCATCGACATCTGTACCTATACTTATTTAGATACGGTTACCACTTGCATAAACTCTTGTGGTCTTTTTGTGTGACAAGAAGAGCAACAACAGTACAAAATAAGATGTTCCAAAACATAGCATAGCAGGAACTGACATTATTGTCTATTTACCTCTGTATTATGTTCCAAAGTACAAATTGGCAAATAATATAATTATTCAAATGAGTGTAATTTCTCTCAGGTTCAAGTATCAGTTTGCTTGTTTTGCTGCTGCTAATCACCTCTTAAACAAACAATTGCTTTATCTATGTGCTGTGCCTCATTTCACTTTCAAATTATGTGTGTGTTTCTCTCTAACAGCTTATTATGATCTATAATTAACAATTTTGCTGAAAGCAAAGGCTGTGTTGAAAGAGCCCACATGCTATCTGCAAAGTACTTGAAACAAGAGGATTCTGATTTGGCAATAAAATTTACAACCAGAATTCATTATGTCCTCTCCAATTTTATTCAGTCTCTGATGCTTATAGATTGTTGTAAGAATTCCAGACAGCCTTGTCTTGGAAACCAAGTTCATTATTGCTGGTTATGATTTAAGAAATGATTCTGCACAAGGAAGATACTTCAAGTGATTATATAATGCTTGAAATTGTCTATAAAAAGAGACCTCAAGCATTCCCCAAAATGGTCCACTCAACATGCCGATATAATCAACTACTAATCACTAACATATAGGAAATCACATGGATGCAAGAAAAAGCCATATAAATAATGGGAGGTTTAAGTGTGATCCAGACTCAAACACATCAGCAGGTCAGGATCAGTAGGTAAGTAAGGTATGTTGTTCATTATTGTAACTAGGGTTCACGATAGTTGCAGTCGCCCAGGGTGTAAAGCCAAAGAGGGGCATCAGTAGGTCAATTTTTATAGTTAAACTGGTTACTAAATCTAGGCAGGGGGGCGCCATTTCTCCTTTTTGCTGATGGTGCTAAAATTTCTAGTTATGACACACAATATAGATACAAGTTTGGTGGAAAACCCAGTTTAGAAAGATGGTATTGCGAAATAGGAACAGCCGAAAGTTCAATTTTGGTTGTCCCTATTTCGAATACAAGTCTAATTTAGAATTTTTTGTTCAGAATGGGTGAGTATACCTATCGCATACTCACCCATCCATTTTTGGAAAAAAATTTGAAAACACCGCCGCCACCACTGCTGCTGCCGCCGGACCCACCGCAAGACCCGTCGTTTCACTGGACCACCGGGAAAGGTGAGTAACCTCTCTGAGGACTTTGGGGAAGGGAGGGTTAATGTTAGGGTCAGACTGCCAGGGAGGGAGGATTAGGGTAAGGCTGCAGGGAATGGAGGGTTAGGTTCAGTTTGCCACTTACCTTTCGGAGCACCGTGTTCGGTGCTTCAGGGATCAATTGCTATGCCTCATCAAGGCATAAGCAATCGATATCCCAGCTAGTTCGAAACTGGCTGGGAAAAAACAGCTCTATTGGAATAGGGCCATTCTAACTGGGGATCCACACCCATACAGGCTCTACACCATAGACGAAATGCAAGAGTAAGGTAGTTCACTACTATGTGAACTGGAAACAGTGGTTATGCTTTGTGTGAATACTTAATTGATAATGTAAATGTACTAAAAATATAGCCATGGACAATAATAGTTTAAGTGTATGTGCCCAATTGTTTTTGGTTTTGGTAGAACAGCACAAAAAAATGTATGCTCTTTTAACTTTGGCCACTAGACAATTCATTTTATTTTACATCCATGAGGCAATTGGGTTGTACTACACTACTAGCAAAAATGTTCTAATAAGTGTTCATAAATATATTATGTTTCCATGGAATAGATTGTATTGAACACTCAGGCTTGATCCAGACTGATACGTACACCCAATTACATGGTGTATCTTTTACATTGCTTTGCACTGTGCATGCCCAGAACCTGTTCTTACTCAATTATGGTGGTCCAGATCCAAACGCAACTACCCACTGCAGCAACCGCCTGCATTCAGAAGGATGTTTCTTGGATACACATAGTCACAGTACAGTATGTACAGTAAGGACATTCTCACACAACTGAGAACAAGTATGCATAGTTAAAAATTTGCACTAACCACAGGTTACACTTATTTGTCCAGATTCCTACCTTAACTTTTACGACTAGGTCTACAGCCATGCGGCTGTTACGTATGTTAGTACTTACGCACAGGGAACATCTGGTGTGCGCATGCGCAGATGTTCACAGACAGAGGACTTATACAGATGACTTGCGTAAGTCCCCTGTCGGCCAGAGTTCAGGATCCGGCCCAATGTTTTTGCTCCAACTGCACTGTTAATCAAGCGCTCTCACAATGCATAAGTATAATTTTCAATACAAAACTATAAACTATCCTACTATCCTGCACTTGTGTTGTGACATCTGGGGAAATGGGACATATCAGTGAACGTATTTGTACTGTTTTTCGCTCATACACAACTTTCCATATTTGTGTATCCAGGACAAGCTGCAGTTGCATTCATGTTTCAACTGCACCTAAACCTCACATTATTTGTGTGGGGTTTTACCAAATGACATGTGCTCTAATAGATCTGATTTAAATGATAATCATATGAACTGGGGACAATACTGTGATGCATGTCTTTGTACATAAAATATGGGGGCTGGTTTTGGTAATTTAGGGGTGTCAAATATAAATTATATCATGCCTCCTCCAACATAAAAATGTTCTATTGCGACAAAAAATTTAAGCCCATTTCAAGGTAAAAAAAAAAAATGAAAAACATTCTGGACCGTATTCAGAATTAAGAACGTCTGGTAATTTACGCAAGATGCATAAGTAGAGTGATTTCTATTCAGGGCACATGTGCAGACCATGGAGATAAGAAGCGTAACTGGAATGATGCGTAAGTAATTTCCGTACGTCAAAAAATGCATACGAACATAAAGGTCGGACGGATTATTAATAAGTAGGCGTCAATCGGAATGTAAATAGCAAAAAATAGGCGTGGTATTACAGTAGACGTGCGGTTGTATTTGCGAAGTTTAACTTCCGTCACATATACACACACTAATGATAAGGTTGCTTTCACGGAAGTGTTCCGAAATGTATTCATTTTGCAAAACTTACTTATTTTATATTAACGTACGGATCTATTACGAACGAACAGAAAATCTTCTTAAATCTGAATACGGTCCTCTGTTATTATTATTGTAATAATAATAATAATAATAATAATGCATATAATAAATTATAATAATAATCATCATTGTTATTATTAATTATTAATTAATAATGATAATAATAATACATATAATAATACATATAATAAATTCTAATAATAATTATCATCGTTACTGGATTGGATTGGACTGGATCGAGACCTTAGCTTCCACTGCAAGTGCAGCAATGCATCATTTTCTTAAGTCTCAATCCAGTCCAAAGTTATTATCAAATTAGTAATTATCTGAATGAAGCAGTGAGTGAATCAATATTTGATTGTTGCTAGCTTTTAAGCAACCCTTCATCAATAACTAGTGGATTCCTTATTGGCAGGTAATTAGATGCATAGGAGGTTGAATTGATCTGTTAGCCTGTAGCACTACAAGGTAAAGCCACAACAATAAAAAGATATTCCCAATGGGAAGTGGAAGATGAATCAAACAGGAGGCTGGTTGTTAAATAATGCAGCTAGCCTTGGAGATAATTCAAAAGAATGAGAGAGGCAGGATAGGGTTTCCGTTTAACCAAATAACAGGATAATGTGTTTGATTTTTTTTTCTCTTTAACTATATCTACATGAAAGGCCAGAGAAAGACACTAAAATATTCAGTAATGTCTATATATATATATATATATATATATATATATATATATATATATATAT